>JAASGT010000634.1:0-19784 GCA_023334315.1 Globisporangium alternatum
GGTCGCTCGGGCATGCTGTGCTTCTTGTCGGGCTTGCTCTCTTTTGTTGTTTTGCGAGCTGGGTCGATACAAAATATTTTATCTCTTTTTGGAGGGTATTTTTTTAAATGGTTTGCACTAGTGAGAATGGTGAGTGTACTATACTGTCCATAAAACGCCAGTCTGTGTAAAATACAAAACAGTCATGCACTCGTTCACACGTTGCCGACGAGATGCACTTCGTCAATCGTCTTGTTCACTCGGTTGTGGTGAACACTTTATCGCAAGGACTTGGGTGAAAAGCTTATTCACACAGGGCACGCGAGTACTTACCTTCCACTTCGAGCTCAAGCACTGCTGCTGCTGCTGACTGTTCCCCTTTCAGCTAATCACCACCGACATATCGCGCTACGTTCGGGATGAATGCGCTGGCCGAGCGTACCCATTGTGCAACTCACCTCCTGCCACACGGCCGGACGCAACGTATAAAGATGAGCAGCTACCCGTCGATCAAGCTCACATACCGAGGTATCCCGGTTTCCGGTATCCAGCTGACATCGTGCGCCTCACGTTCCACATCGGCGGTGTGCCCTTCGTTGACAACCGTATCACCAAAGACACGTTCCCGCAACTCAAAGAGTCACTCCCATTTGGACAAATCCCGGTGTTGGAAATCGACGGGCAAGTCATCATGCAGTCGCAGGCGATCTTGCGGTACACAGGTCGCCTCGCCGGGCTCTACCCGACCAACGACCCACTCGCGGCGCTCAAGATTGAAGAGGTCCTTCACGGTATGGAGGAGGCCCAGGAGGCGATTTGGGCTTCATTCCGTGAACCAGACCCCGAGACGAAGAAGGAGATGCGCACGGAGCTAGCCGAGAGCACGCTGCCGCGTTACTTGGCTCTGCTCGAAGCGCGCCTGGTGACGTTTGCCAAGTACGCGACGTTGCAGACCAAGGACGTACTCCTCCACGACATCGCCATCTACGCGTTTGTCAAGAGCCTGCGTGTTGGAATCATCGACCACATTCTCGTGACTGTCGCGGACGGCTACCCACTCATTGAGCAGTCGTTCCAGAAGGTGGCGACCCACCCGAAGGTGCAGGAGTGGTACGTCATCCAGCACAATACGCCCAAGGTCAAACTCACGTACTTCCCGCGTCCTGGACGCGCCGAGCCGATTCGCCTCGCGCTCTTCCTCGGCGACATCGCCTTCGAAGACGAGTGCATCACGCCGGAAGAGCTTGCGCTGCGCAAGCCGTCGCTGCCGTTCAACCAGCTGCCTGTGCTCCAGATAGACGACGACAGCGACGTGATCGCGCAGTCGCTCGCGATCCTGTGCTATGTGGGTAGTCTCTCGGGTCTGTACCCGACGGCGAACCCGATCGAGGCGTTTCAGATCGACGAGCTCCTATGTCTGATCGACGAATTGTACAACAATATCGGATCATCATCCCGCGAGGACCCAGAGAAGCAGCTCGAGCTACACAAGGTACTGGCTGACGAGACGATCCCCAAGTTCCTTGGTGACTTGGACAAACGCACGGCGCAGCACGCGAGCGGACCGTATGCGATCGGCGCGAAACCCAGTGTAGCTGACCTGGCGATCATCGCTCTCCTGAACGACCTCCAGAGCGGTAGCATTGTGGGCGTGCCTGCGACCATCGTGGACCCGTTCCAGAACCTCCTGAAGATCCGCGAGCGCGTGCAAGCGCACCCGAAGATCGTCGAGTGGAACAAGACCCACGCGGACCAGTAACCGACTGCCGATCAACTTCACTTCGCAGAATGAGCGGCCTAGGTCTGAAAGACTGTCAATGCATGCAAAGGAGAATTCGAGCGTTTTCAAGGAGGTTAAGTGCGATTAATCAAGCTCTCTCCATTTTTCACGTAACGCAGGTAGAAACCTTGAACTGGTGCAGGAGAGAATCGCTTAAGCGTGTCTAAGGACTTGATCGCTGCTCATTATTTCCAACCGCAAGGACATGGCGTGCAACTCGAAGTAACTTGCTGATATCTGCTGTGACCGCGCCCTCAGTGATTGGCAAAATTTCGACTGACTTTCACTCACGGGCGCACGCAACGCAGCAACCTCTATATGAAGTTGGTGACAACCTCTATATATCTGTGCCGGTGGTCTCCACGGATAGGTCCTCATGTGCTCTCGCAATCAGTTTTCCAGCGGAAAAGATCTCAACTCGTGGAATGTGTTGATGCCGATGGACTGCTGACATGAGTTGTTGTGAATGGAGTGGATTCAACCATCGCTCCATCCTCGCAACTCTCACACCCGCCTCCTCCTTGAAGGTTTTCCCATGGTGATAGATAGCGTCAGTCATATCTGACAGAGGTTTTGATTCTCGACATTTGCGCTGATGAACCACGTCTCCGAGTAGAAGGTGACGCACGGCTTAGAGGATATGCGTGACGTCTCAACAGTACAAATCAAAGATCGAGAGCGGAATGACCATGGCGCACACAAGCTCTAGCACAGCGGCGAGCGCGAGATCCATGAATTTCACGAACGACGGGGTCTTCTTGCGGAAACTGCGCGCACGATCATCATGAATCAGCAGTTCGTCATGATCGTGAAGCACAGTTTCGGTCCAAGCTTCTCAACTTCGTTCGCCTACGTCAGGTTGCTATTGCTCCTCATACATTACAGCTTGACGAGCGCATGATGCGTTTGGCTCGCCCCCAGTGGCTTAGCAGCAAGCGTCCTCACACCTTCAGCTTTGCTAACTGTCCAGCAAATTCGGCACGCAAAGCGTGTAGCATCATCCAGAGATGGAGCTGGCGCTCCAATTCGCTGATCGCGTGACCCAGCCTTGCTTGACTCGAGGCGAATCGGCACGATACAGTAGTGTGCTGTCCGCGTAGATAATGTGCAGGCGTATTCGCACCAACCGTCGGAGCGATTGCCGTGACAGTCGAGCGACGTCGGGAATGCGCATGCGTGGCCATCTTGACGCACTTGTCGTCTTCGTAGTTGGAGCTGCTGCAGTCGCGTTCGTTCTAGCGGCTGGTGTGGCTGCGAGTCGACGCTGCAGAGCCGTCATTGACAGCGTTTGAGAGCCTCCTTCGTTCGATATCAGCGACACGGAGACGCACAGCCGTCGGGCGTCATGCTGTCTCACTGTAGATCGCTCGGAGAACGTGCGGGTTGAAGCCTGCATCGCAGCAACGCACACTGGTTCATTCTACCCGATACTGTCAACTAGAGTGATGGTGTGACCCTATTACGGCAATCTTCAGTTTGCTTCGCGCAATTGCCGATCTGCTCTCCAGTCCTTTACGTGGAGTGATTTAGGGATGACCTGTGATGCGGTCTGAGATCCACTAGATATCGATCTTTCACCCATGCTTCAGCTGGAGGCCTGGGGAATTTGTGGCGCCGACCCCACGTGTGTCCAACGAAGAGCTCATCCTATTCAGATCCCAGCAGCTGGGTAGTAGATACGTGGTAGAAATGCGTGCTATGTGGCGTTTGATACAACGCACCTGTTTTCGCTATTGACGCATCAAACTGAAGCCCAGGACGACTCGATTGTGGAGTCAGCGCAGGAAAACAAGCACCCGTCGAGACTTACGAATGGCTCGCGATGAGGCGAGATCTCGGGCTTGGGGCTGCAAAAGGTGTATACCACAACAACAATAGCGGGAAACGGAAAGAAGCCACTGGTATTACATGAATAATCACACCCGATTGACTTGAATTTGCAAGCGTTCTCAGAAGTGCCGCTTCCATTGCTACAAGTTCGTATCCATCGAGCAGGCATCTGTCTGTAAGGTATGGGCGCTTTCGAAAGTGTGGCTGTGCGCTGAGTTAAAGTAGTTGCTTTTGCATCCGGCTGAGATGCGGATTGTGTGGCGTTGGCAAATGTGCCAGTGGCAATCCCACCTCATCCGCACATACCCAAACGAGTGTCTGAATGCTACTGCCTCTCAACAGCGATCAAAACTTCAGAATTCGGCTGTCATGCAAAATTACATGGAATTACTTTATATAGGTGCATTATGCAAAAACGTAATGGAAAATGTCTGGCTACACTGACCATAATTTGCAGCTCTTTACACTTGAAAGGATTACAAACGTCGAGGATTTACCAGTTGAGAGCATTCCACAAAGCATTCAGAGCAAAAGCTGGTGCCAGCTGGCGAGCAGTCACTGTTAGCACTCTGGCATACAAATTCCTATATAAACGCCCTGGAGCCGCACCGCAAGCTCACGTGCATTCGTCCGGCTCTACGCGGTCGCTCATGACCAGATCCGCATGCCCAGATCCGTCCTTTCCGACGAGCGCGTCTATGGACAACAGCATGCCGCTCGAAGGGAATTTCGTGCGCGTTGCCGCCCTCCCTGCATGACACTTCGCACTTCTCCGTCTGCCTGTCAGGCGATCATAGTACCCCGAAAATGGATATGAACCTGAACATGAACGCTGAGAACGGGAAGCGCGTGGCGCGCCTCGAGCGCAAGGCCAACGGCGCGCAGTGCGTCGACCTCATCGAGTGCGGCAACATGCTCTGCGTCGACAAGCACACCAAGATGACCACCGCGGACCCGCGGCTCGCGAACGCCGCGCTCCGGGAGCTCGACATGCACCTGACGCTCCAGCAGCAGTACACAGTGCGACGAGGTCAGCAGCCGCGACACATTGTCAAGCTCCACGGGTACCACCTCGACGGCGACCGCCTGCACCTGCTGCAAGAGTACTGCGCGCGCGGCGACCTGCTCGCGGTCATGCGCCACGAGGTGCGCATGCAGAATGCCGGGTTCCCCTCCGCGGCTTCGGGCAAGCTGAACACGGGATCCGAGGACGGCGTGCGCCGCATCTTCACGCAGACGCTGCAGGGCGTCGCGGCACTACACAGCGCGGGCATCGCGCACCTCGACCTGTCACTGGAGAACGTGTTCCTGACCGACGACGACCACGTGCGCGTGGGCGACCTGGGGCTTGCCGAGCGCTTTCAGCGCAACCGCATGGGCCAAATCGTGCGCCACTGTCCGCAGAGCATCGCGAAGGTGGCGTACGCCGCGCCCGAGATGCACGCGGCGTTCGCGGCAGGCATCCCGATCGACGTGTCCAAGGCGGACTCGTGGGCGCTCGGCGTGATCCTCTCGCAGCTCTGGACCAAGCAACCGCTCTTCCAGACCGCGACGCGCGACGACCCACTGTACCGCCTCATGGAGAAGCGCGGGAGCCTCGAAGCGCTCATGACGCTCAACCAGTTCGCCTCGGCGCCGAGCGCTCTGCGGGATCTAATCGCACGACTGCTCGACATCAGCCCACGGACCCGCCTGTCGGTCTTTGAAGCGTTGCAGCACCCGTGGCTGATGCTCAGTGCGCCAACAATGCCAACAATGCCAATGATGGCTGCTCCAGTGTTGAAGTGCGTGACCTCCGCTCAAGCTCCGACGGCTGCGCAGCGCTCTAGTGCGACCCCCACGAAGAAGACAAAGGTCCGCAGCGGCTCCTGCGGCGGCGAGATTGTGCTGGAGAAGACGCGCGTGAGCATTCGCGCCTCGGTCGTCAGCTAGGGCATCCAAAGAAGCAAACTGACGAAGCGGAGCTCCTTAGTTGAGCTCTGTGTGGATGGATGTGAGTGAAGGAGTGAGTTCGAGGGTGGCCATTCGCCAGCCACCAGCATATAATTATTTAGATCGCCTCTTCTTTGAGAAGGCGAAGAAGAAATCTATGACTACATTAACGTATCCTAAGAATAGCCAATGCGTTCAAAGACGTGTGTATGTATGTAGAATGTGAAACGACCTCTGGCGACGCCGTCTCGCCAGATAGAATGCGCGCCCGCTTGCTTGCATGTCGCCGAGGTGTGTTAGGTGCCGTCAGAGCTGAACGAGACGCCGTTGACGAGACGATGCGGCGGCACTTCCTCTTTCCCGAAGATGAGCACGAGAATGGCGTGGGCGACGGCAACGCCAACCTGCTGCGGCTCTGGCTCGACCGGCGCGCGCAGATTCTACGCCATGAGCCCATTGTGCGCCACATCGTGCTCTTCTGGGACTTGGCCAAGGAGAAACAGGACGCGCGACTCTCAGCGACGAGGTACAACGAGTTCTTCGCGCGAGTCGCCAAGGCGCTGCTGCAGTCAGTGAACAATGACGGCGCCACGGCGATCTCGCATCGCGACTGGCTGTACGACACGGAAGGCGCTATCAGAGATGACCAGATGACGCTCGAGCTCTTCCGAGAAGCCGTGATGCAGGTTGCCGAGCTCATTCTCCCCATCGAGAGCGACGAGTCCATGTACGCCTCGTTCTTCCTCGAGCTGCGCGAGTGCATCGCCATGGCCGACGGCCACCTGCTGCCGACCGATAGCAATGACAACGATAGTGGAGGCGGTCCAGCAGTTGACGACGATGACGACATCAACAAGCCGCTGAGGGCGTCGCCGTCAACACCGCAGCTCTATGAGACCCTGGCGTTCGTGCTGCGCCCACTCAAGGACGTGACCAAGATCCGCGGCGCGTTCCTGCAAAAGATGCCGCCGGACCACGAGCAGCTCAAGGCGGTGAGCGGCCTCGCACCGCCCAACTCGACGCAGATGTCGCTCAAGCAGCTGCTGCTCTGCTACAACCCGCGCAAGTTCGCGCTCTCGCGCAAGTTCTCGGCGCTCTTCGCTGGCAATAGCAGTACCAGCACTAACAACAACAGCAGCAGCACAATCGAAGAGGGCGATGACGATGGCACGGCTGATCAGGCGACAAGCGACAGCAGCAGCTCGTATGCCTGTCGAGCTGTTCTCGCGGCCGTCTCGGCGCCAACGTCGTCGCAGATCCTCAACAAAGTGAGCGACGACGACTGGGACGACGAAGTCGCTGTGATCAAGTCGCTCGAGCAGTTCCCCGCGTTCCGCGTTGCCATTGTGGGACCGCCTCACTGCGGCAAGACGCGTGTGGCCAAGCTGCTCGCTGACAAGCTCACGTTGAAGTACATCTCGATTGGGACAGCGCTCGAGGAAGCGACTCACAGGAAGAAAGCGCGACGACATGAAGCTGTTGCAAGAGCAAGTGCGAAGGTGGCAGCAAATGAAGAGCTCGAAGCGTCCACGGCAGAAGCAACAACAGAGTCTGAAAGCGCACAAACAAGCGAGTCTACAGAACCAACAGAGAGAGACTCCGCTGTAGAGAGCACACTTGGTGAGCCCGCAAATGAGACTCTGCCAGATGAAGTCGAGCCAACTCAATCAGCAGCAGCTGAACTTGAGCCAGTCCACATCGAAGACGCAGTCTTCCTGGATGCAGACTTTGATGCGCTCTTTGCTGGCGAGACGCTTGCGCGCTCGAAATGCCTCAAGATCTTCATTTACTATGTGAAGAAATCGCTCCTGGAGGGCGTGGGCGTCGTGATGGACGATGTGCACCCGGACGAGATCGAACATGAGATCGGCACCGACTACCTGGTTGTGCTCTCGGCAACTCGGGACGACATCGAGCAGCAGACGCAGCAGTTCAAAATCGCGCCCACGACGCGGCGTGTGTACTCGGCGCGCGAGCGCGCAATCCTCACGGGAGACACTGCGAGTATCGAGGCGCTGGGTTTTGCAGACTTTGTGCAGGTTCACGAAGAGACTGCGCCTGAAACGGGTGACGGAGATGAAGCCAACTCAACAAACAAACTGAAAGCTGCCGGATCCAGTGATGATGCTCAGAGTCTAGATGCAGATAACGAGGGCGAGGCCGATACAGCTTCTGCAGCTGAAGGTGACGAAGGCGGCGATGGCGAACAGGAGAGCCCACCTCTGTCTGTCGAGCCATCTCAAGCTGAGCGTAACTGGATCGAGGCGCCCGACGAGCCCACGCTGTCAATTCGTTCGATGCTGATGGAGCGCTTTCGAGACCGGTACAGAGATTTCGTCAGTCGTGTGGAAGAGCGACTCGCAGCGCTGGATATAGCGTCGATCAACGGCCCGACGTCGCGGTACCACGTCATCCACGTCCTGGCGTCGCAGTCGCAGTGCGTTATCCTAGACCACTGCGTCCGCGCCATAACTGGTGTAAGCCTGTCTATTGGTTCCTTTGTGAGTGGGTGTTGTAGTTCTGACGTTGCTGTTCGTGTACTGCTACTTTGTAGACTTCACTTGGGATCTCGCGCACCAACGTCTCGCGACGAGTGGTTCCAGTGCCGCTACCAGAAGAGCTTGTAGCGGCTTCACCAAACAGCCGAGCAGACCAGATCCGCTGGCTTTTACACGGTGACTGGAGTGAAGTGAGTAAAACGAGTGACGACACTGAGCCGAAGAGAGAGCTTTGGTCCCTATTACCCATCGGCAAGCGACGGTTGTCGAGGTGGAAGGAGTTCTGTCCCGTGACCTCAAATGTGGAGAATGGTCTCGTGCTCGGAGACCCTGGGCTCGCAGTGTGCTTCTCGGGACGCGTCTACTTGACCGCGACACCAGAAGCTCGAGACGCGTTCTGCACTCATCCACTCCAATATCTGCGCAAGGCACCGCACGCCAAGGCACTCAGTCAGATTTGGCTCGTGAGCAGCTCCATTTTGTCATCTGGAGATGGACACCAGAGCCTTACCACGAGTGCTATAGCTACTGCGCTGGAGTTACCGGCTTTCGACGCAATCGAGATCCTGGCAAGACGTACGCCTATGGCCATGCAGATGCAGCTCATGGAGGGCAAGACGCTCTCTGGCGCAAATGCTGTTGGGATCATCGCTGATGCGATCCAGCAGCAGCAGCAACGGAGTGCTGCTAGCTCGGCATCTTGGGTGCTGGGCAATCTCCCGTTCACAGCTGAGACTATTGCGGCGTTGAAAGAGCGCGAGTGTCTTCCTGAGATAGTCATTGTTCTCGACCCGAGCCAAGAGGCTCTCGAAAGAGAAGCCAAGAAGTCTGAAAGTGGTGGTGGCGTGGTGATGCTCAAGCACCAGCAGTTCCAGTCATCGCTGGTCGCATCGAGTGAAGCGCTAAAAGAGCTAGGCGTGCTTTTCAAGACATCTCCTCTGTGTGACAGTATTGAAGACTCTCTAGCGGCGATTCAGAGACAGTTGAACCCGCTCGCTCCTCGGATCGACCGCATTGAAGACGGATACGTCACTACAGAAGAATTCGCGAGCGCGTTTGCTCCACCGCCAAACAGTGAACCTGAAAAAATTGGCGGTGAGGAAGTTGGTCAAGCTCCTGGCGACGAGACAACGAAAGCCTTCTCGTCTGGACTTCGCAAGGGCGAGACGAACCAGTTCTGCCCCGTCTCCTGGCTCGAGAAGCAGATCCTCGTGCCTGGACTCCCCGAGTTTGTATCCGCGTTTAACTTTCGCTTTTACTGCTTTGCTGGCAAGCGTGAACAAGACGCGTTCGAGCGGAACCCGATCAAATATTTGCCGAAATCCTACAACGCGACGGCTTCGCTGGTGCCAACGGTCGTGCTGCTGGGCGTGCGCGGTACAAACGTTCCAGAGCTGTCAAGGGGCATTGCGACACTGCTCAACAGTGCCCACAAAGGGTATTCGGTCACGGACCTGGACCTGAAGTGCACGAACGAGAGACTCGGGAAGCGCCTGCGAAGTGAGTCGCTGAAGCGCGAAGAGCTCCAACGCTCGCCACTCGATTTGTACGTCGAAGAGCTCAAGAGTGAGCTCCAGTCTTCCAGCAACAACGACAGCAAGACTGACTTGAGTCCACAGCCCACTTGTATCATCCTGGGAGGACTCGGCGCTGAGGATTCTCGTCTGCCTTCAGTAGATCTGCTTCAGAGTTGCTTTCAGCAAGACGTGTTCCCGATTCTAGTCATTCCTGTGAGCATGACGGACGAGCAGATCGTGCAGACTCAGCTCAAGCAGTGGCGAGCGAGTCTCCCTGAACTGAGAAAGAAGCTCAAGGCGCGCCGCCCTGTTTCATCAGAAGAAGGTGGTGAGCCAACTGAACCAGATGAGGATGAAGAGCCCGAATTCAACTTGGAAGAAGCTGAGGCTGAAGAGACCCAGCGGATCCAGGAGCAGTTCCAGGCGGACCAGGAGGCATTCACATCCGCTATTGACACGCTGCGAGCACGTGGCATCGCTATTGCACCAAGTTCACCAGTCGATGTCTCCGGGTCGTTCCGGCAGAGCGTGAGCAAGATTGCAGCTGAGCTCGATGCTCTCATGAAGCGCAAGGGCACACTTTTTGACTCCAGCAAGAATATTTCGGATCCAAACACCGTGATGAGCACACTTGCAACTGGTGAGCTGATCATGGGCAAGCACGGCACGATTTGCCCCGTGACTGGCGAAGCCGTCAATGCCACGCTAGCCACGACCACAGGCGCCGTGGAATATCGAGGTCGCTTCTACTTCCCACGCGACAAGGACGCCATGACCGTGTTTCTCTCGAATCCGTCCCAGTACATCCACAGTTCAATTCCATTCGAGGCTCCAGCTCACCAGCCAACTTGCTGTGTTGTAGGGGCGCCATTCGTGGGGAAAACCAGGTTCGCTTATGAACTTGCTACCAAGTATAAGCTTGTGTACGTGTCGCCGAGGTGTGCGATCGACTGGGTGCTGCAGTGCCACGGCGGCACGGCCCTCAGCAAGCGCCTGCGAGCGTCGCAGACTGCAGGCGCAAACCCAGACGCGAGTACGGTTGATGAAGCCATGATGATGCGCCTGCAATCCTCAGAGTGCCAGCTGAACGGCTGGGTGCTCGACGATTTCCTGCAGACTCAAGAAGATCTCGAGCGATTCAAGGACAACAACTTCATTGATCCTGGGCTCTTGTTCATTCTCGATGGTAGTTTCCACGTCATCTGGGACCGCAGGAAGAAGCTGATTTTGCGATCTAGTGGTGCTCAAGGCACTTCTGGTGGTAATAGCGAGTCTGGGGATATCAATGGCACGGAGCGAACAGCTCAGGAGATCCAGCAGATTCAGCGCGTGGAGCTCAATGCCGCGCGGGACCTGCTATTGCATCAGTTCTCTATCTGGCAACGGCAGCGGCTCGACCTACTAGCGTTCTGGACGACCCAGTACGGCAGTTTCCACACACGGCAGATCGACGCGACGCAGACTTCACTATGGAATGCGCTTGCCCAGGCGCACGAGAAGCTCGATCTGCACATTCTCCGGATGCGAGCATATCGAAAAGCGCTTGTGGCTGGTCGACCCGCACACCTCGATGGGGTCGTACGGCGACTTGGTACTCTGGAATCCAAGAGTTATCCGGTGTTCCAACGCTATTGTCCAGTCGGATTGAGCTCCTCGCGGTACTGTAGCTCCTGGGCTTCCGACCGACAGTGTTGCGTTCAGTATCAAGGACGGTACTTCTGGCTCGCGAGTGCGCAGAACCTCGAGCAGTTTGTTGAGAACCCGATGGAGTTTGTGGGTCCAGACCAGCAAGACGAGGCTAGCGCTCTCATCTCCAAGGCTCCACTGGACGCCTCACTCTTGAGTCTTATCTCCGTCGCCGACTGCGAGTTCCCGGAGCTCAAAGGCTATTGTCCCGTGACCTTCAAGCTCGGCAAAGGTGCCAAGGACTGGAGTGCGATCGTCAAGGGCCAGGTCTTCTACCGCGCGTCGTACCTGCACAAGGTCTACTTCTTCGCCTCGGAGGAGATGCGCCGCAAGTTCCTCGCTGAGCCAGCCCTGTATGCGAGTCAAAAGCTGCCCGTGAAGCTACCCCCGCAGCTGTCAACCACACTGGCAAAGAATTTTCCAGGCAAACTGGAACAGGAGCTCTCAGCTGTGCTCAACGAGTCGCTGTTGGTGCTGGGCAGCGAGCGCCCAAAGTTCCTCCAAGCGAGCACTGGTGCCTCCGCGTGCTTCTACTTGGCGCTGATCCTCAAAACGCGTGCGAAATCGCTTGCTGAGCCAACGAAGAGCTCCTTCCGGGCCAAGAAAGACGCGTTCGAGCTCGACTGTCGGCTCAGCGAAATGCTCAAGGCCGCGGTCACGCCCAGCAACGCGTCGTGTGGCACGGCCGTGAAAGGCGTCCGCGCTGTGCGAGGCAGCAATGGAGTGAGTGGGTCTGTTGCTGCTATTGCTGCTGGTGTACAAGATCTGGACGTCCAGGAGCTCTGTCGACGCTTCGACACCATCACGGGCAGCTCGGGGACGAACCCGTCGATCAACGCCACGACAGTCAGAGCCACGTTCCTCGAGTATGCGACTCTGTAAGCATACACACAAAGTCAATACTATGAAGAACTCATCCGAAGTAGAACTTGGTGGTAGACTAACTGCATCCTGTAGATTAATAAATCCAAGGTCGAAGAACCAAATTCATAAAAAAGAACCAACTTCAAGATACGCGGCCGCCAATCCACCCTTCGTCGTAGATGCTCACGCTTTTCTCTCTAGCAGTGGCGTCTTCTCATTCGCGTCTGTTGTGCCCATCTGGATGACCACGAACGCCTGCTCCGGGTCCACGTCGTCGTTACTCTTGTACGGCGGTCGCCAAAAGTTGAGCAGCAGTGAAAACAGGATCACGGGCACGGACGAGAGCAGCTCCGAGAGGCCCGCGAGTGTCGGCGGGATCGAAATCCCGAAGAACGGGTACAGCGCCCCACATGCGAGCGGCATCATGAGCACGTTGTACATGAACCCCCAGGAGAAGTTCCACTTGATCATCTTGTTGGTCGCGCGCGAGAGGTTGATCGCATTCAGCAGGTCGCGCAGGTCGTCCTTCACGAGCACTAGGTCCGCGGACTCGAGCGCCACGTCCGTGCCGGCGCCCACCGCGATGCCTACGTGCGCCATGGCCAGCGCTGGTCCGTCGTTCACACCGTCGCCCACGAACGCCACATTCTTGCCGATGCTCTGCAGCAGACGCACTTTGTCGACCTTTTGATGCGGCAGTGCGTCCGCGATGACCGTGAACTCGGGGATGCCGAGCATCTCGGCGATCGAGAGCGCAGTCTCGCGCTGGTCGCCCGTGACGATCCACGTCTGGATCTTCTGTCGCTTGAGCTGATCGATCACAAAGCGCGCCTCGGGCCGGGGCGTGTCGCGAAGAGCTACAACGCTCGCCAGCTCGTTGTTAACCGCGACGCAGATGACGACGCACCCGCACTGCTGGAACTTGCTGTTTGCCATACGTAGGTCCACGGGGACCGAGATCTTAAGCACGTCCTGCATCCACTTGAGCGAGCCCACGCTCACGTCGTTCTCAGCCACAAGCGCTTTGACGCCGCAGCCTGGGATCGAGTCAAATTTGGCAGCCGTCAGCTCGGGCGCGTTGATTGAGCGAGCGTACGCGACCAGTCCTTTTGCGATCGCGTGCTCGCTGTTCTTCTCCGCGGCGGCAATGTAGCTCCACAGCTGTCGGATACTGACTGAGCTGCCATTACCACTGCTGCTACCACTCGAAGGCAGAGCGGTGTCCACTACCGCGAGCGTGCCGTTCGTGAGCGTCCCGGTCTTGTCGAACATCACGACGTCCACTTTCTCGAGTGCCTCAATGGCAAAGCCACCTTTAAACAGCACGCCAAACTGGGACCCGATCGTCGTCGCGACCATGATCGCAGTGGGCACCGCGAGACTGATCGCACATGGGCAGCTGATGACGAGGATCGTGATCGCAAAGCGCAACGCGAACGGGAACGGCGCCCAGCCGTGCGTGGCCACTTCGCCAGCTTTCGCCAAGTGGTACCACACGAAGAACATAATCAAGGAGATCGAGATGATGAACGTCGTGAAGTAGGATGCCACAACGTCGGCCACACTCTGACTCACGCACTTGGACGACTGCGCCTCGTCCACAAGGTTCACGATACGTGCGAGCATGGACTCGGTGATCGTGTGCGTCACGCGCATGACGAGCACGCCGTGCGAATTGATGGTGCCGCCAATGACGACGGAGCCGGGCTCTTTCGCCACCTTGCGGGACTCGCCCGTGACCATAGACTCGTCCACGGTGCTCGCGCCCTCGACCACGACGCCGTCCGTGGGGATGCGCGTACCAGGCAACACCTTGAGCAGATCCTCGCGCTCGACAAGGATCACGTCAATGTACGACTCCTTGAGTGATTTGTCGATGCTCTTAGGATTTCCAGTATTGCTCTCGAGGAGGATTGCGGTCTTGGCCTGGATGCGCAGCAAAGCGTCGACGCTGTTGGACGCCTTGGCCTTGACGATCTTCTCAATGTACCGTCCCACAAGGATGAGCGTAACGAGCAGCGCCGTGACCTCGAAGAACGTCTCGGACCGGCCCTCCGGGTTCACGGCAAAGACGCCCATGAGCACGGTCACGAGCGAGAACGTGTAGGCCGTGAAGGAGCTGAGCGAGATGAGCACGTCCATCGTGACGCGCGAGCCGTAGCGCAGCGCCAGGAACGCGCTCTCGTGGATCGGGTACGCGACTACAAAAACGATGGGTGTCGCGCACAGGATGTCGATTGCGTCCTTGTAACTCAGACCCGTCACGATTTCGCTCTCGACAGGGTTGACGCCAGATACAAAGAGCGGCAGGATGTACTCGAGAATGACAATAGGCAGCGCCAGGATGAAGCTCGAGAGCAGGTAGTTGCGGAACTTGGCGGCCTCGGCCTCTTCGTTCTGCACGGCCAGTGGCCGCGGACTCGACGCGTACACTTGGAACCCGAGCACGCTCGACAGATGGCGCACGATCTTGCGTGCGCCGGTCATCTCGGGGTCGTACTCGACGAGTACCGCTCGCTGGTTGCCCATGAGCTTCGATGGCAACGATGACGTTGGCGATAACGACGACACGTCCTCGGTTTCTTTGGCAGCCATGACGCCAGGCATGCTCAGCAACACCTCGCGAATGCGCTCCGGGTTCTCGTAGCCGATGTGCAGCACGATGCACACGTACGACTCGTTCGGCATCACGCCGGCCGTGAAGCCGAGACTCACGACCATATCCTCGATCGCCTTGGCCGAGACCTGCTTCGGGTCGTACACGAACACGCCGCGGCTGGTGAGCAGGCTCACGTTCACGTCGAGAATGCCCGGGCGACGCTCCATGAACTTCTCGATGCGCGTGCAGCAGCCACTGCAGGTCATACCGCCGATCGAGAGCCGCAGTGCCGGTGTCCCGCCGTCTACGGGCTTGCTGTTATACGGGACCATCTTGCGTGGCACGGCGGCGCCCTTGAGAGGCGCCATGCTCACGCCGCGCTCGTTCTTGAACTCGGTCACGCGGTCGAAGAGCCGCTCGCGCACGCGGTCCGGATGGCTGTTGGATGGCGCCCGCTCGAGCTTCATGTTCTTGATCGTTACAACGGGCGCTACTCCTAACGTTGACGACGATGAGCAGCACGAGTCAGTAGCAGCAGCAACAGATTTTACACTGCCGCAGCAGCCACCGAAAACCACGGGCGTGGCGTCCTTTGACGCACAACACGAGTCCACTTGTCCGTTACTCGTACCACAGCTCTTTAGAGCAACGGAGGCGTCGCTCAGCTTGGGCGAGCAGCATGAGTCTTGAGGTTCGCTGTCCTTGGTAGATTTGGACGAGCAGCAGCCGTCGCCGCTCTTCACTGGCGCTTCAGCTTTCGGCTCCTTTGGGGCACAGCACGAGCCTTCTTTTGGTTCAGCAGACTTGGAAGAGCAGCAGCCACCGCCACTCTTAGCCGGGGTCTCTTTCGTCTTTGACGAGCAGCAGCCGCCACCACCAGTCGACGCCACTGGCTTCTCCGCAATCTCCACTACCACAGCAGGAGTGCTGCTACAGCATGAGCTCGTGGGTATTGGCTCAGGAGCAGCAACAGAAGTCACAGCAGCCGCTGGTGTCGTGTCCTTTCCGCTTGAACAGCAAGATCCCGAGCTCGTCCCGTTCTCCCCCAGCACCTTCTTCTTACTCGAGCACGACGACGCCGTCTTTGGCTGCTCAGCATTCAGAACCACGACGTCGACAGTGTCGTTTGACGTCGACGCGTCTGGCTTGGCTCCCTTACAGCACGAGCCTCCGCTATCAGTACCGCTGCTGGTGTCGTTGCTCGAACAGCAGTCGGTGGACGGCTTCACAGGCGACTTCACATCAAAGAGCTCCTCTTGGTCCTGTGGCGCTTTGACAAGCGGCACGTCGACACTCGCATCAGGGATGTCCTCTTGCTTGCCTACATCGACGTCAGCGAAAGCAGAGACGTCGCCCACGCTCTGGTCCTTCCCGTTCGAGTCGGACGAGGGCGAGACGGGCAGCGACGACGAGGGTGTGGACGCCGGCGGCTTGATCACGTCCCCACTGCTGTCACCATTAAGTGCGCTACCGCCGTTCTTCTTCTTGCCACTCTTGCTCTTCTTGCGCGCCATGGTCGTCGTCGCCTGCTCTCTGGGGAAGGTGGCGAGAGGTGGTGGCTGACAGTCGAGAGCGCTGCTTTCTGTCTGGTGGCTCGAATAAGCGCTGCTCAATGGGAGATGGCTGCGCTGCCTGAAACGAAAGAAGCAATGATACAAAAGCCTTTTTATGTAAAATAACCTGATTTGATTTTCTTCAGGACATTCTTGCATGCCTACAGCACTCTTTATCAGCAAGTACCAGATTTATTTGCCTTTTAGCTACTTTACAAGGTGAACTCAGTGCTACGCAATTTCAACCGAAAATGCAAAGTGCGTACCAATGTGGATCCAACCGTGCGAAGTAAATTTAACGCTTCAATATCGAACTTAACAGGGCAGCAACGAAGATTCTGACGCAATTGGCACACACAAGCATGGCGAGCCTGGGCCTCGCGTCGCTCGTGCTGCCTTCGGCCGATGCGCTCTCTGCCGCGCCGCTAGTGGCACCACCTCCAGCATCAGTAGCGCTTAGCTACGGCACGCTGCCGTCCTACAACCCGCCGCTCTTCTTCGAGATCGTGGAGGACCAGGTGTACCGCTCCAACAAGTGCGACGCGTCCTCGTTCCCGTTCCTCGCGACGCTGCAGCTCAACACGGTCGTGTACCTCTCGTACGACGACCTCACGCGCGAGCTCGTGGATTTTTTCAAGGAGAAGGACATCAATGTGGTGCGTTGGCGGCTTGTCGTCGTGCTGCTGCTGCTGGTTGCATACAACTTATAGGGCACTGACTGAATGGATTCGTATTTGCGTGGATTTAGATTCACTTGGGATTGAAGTATCGTAGCTCTTCGTGGAGGGGCATCTCCGAGGGCATGGCGAAAGAAGCGATCGAGCACATTCTCGACCAACGTCGCCACCCGATTATGGTCATGTGCAAGTGAGTACTTGTATACTTGCTTGTGCTGTCTGTCGTGTTGCTAGAAGCTCATAGATAAACTAACTGGATTCTGACATTAGGACGGGCGTGCATTTTGCCGGAACAATCATCGGCTGCCTGCGCCGATTGCAGAACTGGAGCCTGACGGCGACGATTGACAAGGTAGATAATGTGTGGTTTGCTTGTATGAAGCGCATTGCAGCATCTTAGCTCTATCTCTTTGCGGTAATTCGACAGTACCGCAACCTGGCGAGCAGCATCAAGACGCGCTTTGAGAACGAGCAGTTCATTGAGCTCTTCGACGTCGACCTGGTGACGTTGCCCCAGCAGCTACCAGAGTGGTTTGTGCACAACCAGCGGCTCATGGTAAGTCGGCGAATATGCGACTATAGAACACCCTGAAGCAGTGACTGACATCTCCAAATGTTATCTGATACTAGGAGCAAGAGCGGATAGCACTGATGAAAGGCGAGTGCTATCCTGGCCTCAAGCGCGACGCGATCAAGGAGAAGAAGAGCGACAGTGCGTCGAGTAGCGATGGCGATACAAAGAGCCAGGAGGGTGACACCACCACAAACGACAGCAACAGTGCGCCGCAGGTGCCGACGCCAGCGTACCAGAAGTACTTCTTCCACCTACAGGGGCCGCTCGCGTCGCCGTCGGTCAAGTTCTCGGAGAAGAAGAGCATTATCGGTGATGACGACGACGATTAACAACTTGCTCAATGAAGACTAGTGTCCATAGTAACAAGCGCCCAAGAAGGAATGAAGAAGAAATCAATCGTGGTATCAAAGAAAAAAACGTGTGTCTCCATCACTATCGATCGCCTTTCACGACAATAGCAATAGACAGATGAAGGCTGCTTAGGTGAGGTCCTGCGCTGCGTCGACTTCGCCCATGATGCTCTCCTTGACCTTGAGCAGGATCGAGATCTTCCACGGCTCGATCTTCGAGATCGTGTCGAACTGGTACACGGCGTCCGCGAAGCCGTCGCCGCTGAAGTTCTCGAAGCTCTGCACCATCGCCTGGAGGAACCGGCCTTCCCGGCTGTCGCTGAACGTGTAGTCGATCTCCTGGAACTCGTTCAGCTTCATCTGCACGAGCACGAGGTCCTTGGTCGCGAGCGCGCAGATACCGGCGTTCAGCAGGTGGTTCTTTGCGTTAAACTTGAGCAGGTTCGACTCCATCGACGCGCGCGCAATGCTCTCGTAGATCTCCAGCGCCGCGTCGTATCTGCGCGTATGCAAACAGAAACTGTGAGTTATAATATACAACGCACAGAGCCAATAAATGACAAAACCATCATACCGCTCGAGCTGCGCAGAGAACTGCGCGACCTTGAGCAGCATGTTGTTTGCGGAGGACGTCTGGTTCTCGCCGCTGAAGTAGTCAGCCGCCTGGCGGTAGTTCTCCAGCGCCTCCTCCTTGTTGTCCTGGTTCTCGTAGATCTCGGCGATCTGCTTCTGCAGTTTCGCCGCGTTCGAGAAGCGACCGGCGTCGCAAAGCATCGAGATCGCCGTGCGGAAGTACTCGACCGCGTCTGCGGTTGCAAAAGAGATCATTAGGAGATCGACACGTCACTGAGTACGATAACGCAAGCGTCACAGAAGGAGCACTCACCGGTTGGGTTCACCTTCGCCAGCGCATCAGCCGCCTGCTGGTAGAACTGCGCCGCTCGTGAGCTTTCCTTCAACCTCATCTGCGCATCGTAAGAATAAAAATACATCATTCCATCGTGTGAGCTCTACATGCGCAGCAATCACACTGTGGCGTCGTACATCGTACCTGACAGTCGGCGCACTTCACGTACGCGTCCGCAGCCTCTTGCCCTACAGTCATACAAACATCACCACCACACGATGCATTAGTTCCACGTCACACGACACTCTCATCCCCTCTGCATGGTTTCCCTCAAACGCTCCACTGATCGTACGTCTCAGCAAAGCAACGCACATTTTCGGGAGATCTTGAACTGGTTGCCCGCCTTCTCAAAGAGGTCGCTGGCGTCCTCAAACTTCTGCGAGCCGCCGCCAAAGGAGAAGAACGACGTCTTCTTGAGCGTCTTCTCGCCCTGCGCCATGTACTCGGCGGCCTTGGCGTCCGACGACATGCTGCTAGTTCTGTCTTCTTGAGCTGTCCTGCTCTTCTCTCTTCTCCCTCGCGTGATGCAGGAATAGTAGTGTGAGTGCTTCAACGGGACAGTCAAAACCGCTCTTTTCCAGTTTGTGCCGCTTGTACGGGCACAGTTCAAATTAGGATTATGCGCACCCTCATTTAGAGCACATTATACGGATCACAACCGTAAATAACTGTAATAATGTATAACTTATTTCATAAAGTATAAGAACACACCGTAAAATGAAAAAGAGGTGTATAGATGCACCTTGCAAGCGTGATGCCCGTGAAGTGGATATCCAGCTATACATAATAAAATCTAAACAAAATTGTAGGGGACTTTCAAATCATGATAATATTGTTATAGATACAGTGCACGTCAAAAAGTTAAGGACAGCAAAAAAAAGTTGAATTATATGGATTTTTTTCGAGTTTTGTGTTTGCGGACGAGCTTTTTTAGTGTGTTAGAGAACGTCATTAGGACACTTTTGTGGTGAAATCGCAGCTCGATTTGACTTCTTACAGCCACAGGAATGGCCGATATAAGTTTATAGAGAGCGACAA
>JAASGT010000635.1:0-19781 GCA_023334315.1 Globisporangium alternatum
CACAAGCCGTGCGGCGACCTGCCGTTGCCAGACCTCGAGCTTCTCGAACTGCTGCTCTCAGACAATGCCTGCAGCCTGCAAATGAGTGCCACCTCGCAATCTACGACCCACTTCAAGTCCCTCGACTTGGATCTCATCGAAACCTAGACGTTGTGCGAAACAAATCTCGTCCGTATTTAAGTTTTGCTAGAGCAATTGGGTCGTTGTCGAATGTTGCAAACCCCAATCATCATTATTTAACCAAAATCTTTGCACTCGAATGCTCCTCGTTGCTAACTGTAATCAAATGAATTCTTGGTAGCATAAGAGGTGTCCGTCCATTAGTGACGTTCTCAACTGTTACATGGCACTCGCTAATAGAGAAGATAACAAAGCACGAAGCCCAGTAATATGCGAGCAAAACACACACTCGTAGCTTCCGAGTACCTCCCATGTCGAGACTGCTATTCCAAGTCCAGTTTCTGAAGTCGGTTCGTTTTGCTACCTTTCATTAAAGCAAAAGACTCTGGACAGCAACTCCTTCAAGTACTAACCCATACGCGAGGGTTTGAGTGGGATGCGCGCGAGGCTGGCTGCCTGGAAGCTCGTGCTTGACAGCGCACGTTGACGCCATGGCCGTTGATGTGTCGAATGAGACCAAGAGCGAGCGGTTACACAAGGAGGGAGGGTAACGTGACTCGTGTCGGCCAGTACGTTGTTGTACTCGCAACGGTGTGCTCACACATGGTTTTCTGGTACTCTCGCCGCACGTTAGAATTGACAACGCGTTTGGATTGCCTCCATGTGACTATACCCACCCTTGGCTCGAGCTTCGAGTGCTTAGCTTCGAGCGCTTAGCTGGGTTAGTGATATACACTAACTCTTGCGTGGGCAGCATGCTCTGGATAGGCTCGATGGTACAGTAGCTTTTGCGTCTGTTGATACCTGGTGCCATTCCGCACCTGTGTCGAACGCAGCATACCGGAGCATCGCACATCGCTTTCACGAAGCTTCATAGATAGCGCTCATGCATGAAAGTCCTCGAGCTCCTGCTCAAGCCGCATCTGCTCGACCGCGCGCAGCAGGTGCAGTAATTGGGAGTCTGTAGCCCTATGGCTGTGTTGTCGCCCCTCAAAGACGATAATGACCATTAGTCCGCTGGAGAGGCTGGAGAGGCTGGAGAAGCTGTTGAACGAACTGAAGCCGCTGCTGCTGTAGCACTGGCAGCCTTCTTCTATGCCGTGGAAGCATGTGTGTGTCCCTCGTTTTGATCGCCTTGAGCCCGGCCATGATGTGCCGTAAATGTCGGCTAATACGCCACTTGCTGAGTCGCCGAGTCCTCTGTTAATCGACTCGCTTTGATGTTGAGCGTCTGGTAGTGGTTCACCACGAACGCCTTATCGAGATCGCAGCATGAGGCGACGCTTGCGGGTCTTGGCGTCGAGCTCCTCGTTCTTCAGTATGCCGTTCGAGAGCGCCATGGGCGTGCATCGCGTACGCCTTGTAGATCTGGATGAGCTCGTCTTCACGGATCACCGTCGCCACCTGCATTTCGCAATGACTGCGCACCGCCGCTTTCACACGTCACCAGGCGCACGTCAGCCCAGCAACAGTGCGATGCGTACTCGTACGAGCGCCTCATTGCTGCGCTGATTCGTTCTAGCGCCTCAGAAGATCGCCAACTTACCATGAGATACAAAGTACCAACATGACAAAGAAGCGATCTCTTGTTTTAATTTCGGGCCGATACTCTAAGTAAACTTAGCGCACCTGACGACCTCAGAGTAGGCATATCTGAGACCCGAACTTGAGAGCCCGGGTGAGTAAGTGTTCGTTCTTGAGATAGATGTTGCGCGCGGCGTTCACGGCTCGATCCATCGTCAGATGGCACTTTGCGCATTGGAAGACCTGGTGGACGAGCAAGATGGAGTCACAGTAACTTGAGAGCTGCAGTGAAAAGTCACACGAAGCAGCCTGACTCACCTATGACAGTGTCATGGATGTTGCTTGTCAACCGTCGATCTCTCTGTATCACAGCGTGTTCAAGAACAGTAGATAGTATGCATCCAAGCTCTCGCCGTCCGCAGTAATGCGAAGATTCCTTTTCATTCAGCGCGAGCATATCCATGCAATTGCCGCTGGATAACTATCCCCTCGCCAGCTCATGGTGGCGAGAGGCCGTTGTGTCCAGTCACTGCTTGCCTAGCCAATTCACGAGAGGGTGTAGTGTGGAAGATCACAGTGCCAGTTCAGACCGAGTCCGTTGCAGAGACATTTGGACGCACATTTTTGATATCGAGAGAGTCCTGTATCATCTTTGCAGACGACAACGAGACGACATTTAAAAATTCCACTTGACGCCGTGTACAGTGGAATGCGGAGGAGCGATAGCGTGTGTATGTGTTGATCCAAGCGCTCATGCTGGTCTTTCAATTGTTAGCTCACTCTCGTCCCCTCATCGGCTCATCACCTCAGCAGGCTGCATGACGTCGAAATGCAATTCCCTAGTCGACTGCAACGCCGACAGCGCGTTTGTACTCACTGCGCGTGTCACGTTGCAGCAAAGCGTGCCATTTCACACAACCGACCGAGTACCAAACGGGCTTTCAGTCCGAAAGCAAAAGCATTGACCACCGCTGGCACACACGGATTCGACTTACGGAGGTCGGATCGCACTCGATAGCGTGTTATGGCTCGACAACCAGCAGCTTTGCGTTGAGTGGTTCTGGAAGTGTGAACACTACGATAACTGCAGCTTAATGGAGCAGTCATCAACTTGACAAGCATAGCCTGGCTCTTGTGCCCGACCTGAGTAAAACGTGTGGCTGGAAATCGCTTTGAGGTCCAAAACGCACACAACATCAAATAACTCTCATATATTATACTGACCACCACTTGCGATCCCCACTGCATTCAAGATTTTCAGCTTGATTTTCGTTCCAGCGCATCAAATTAGAGAATCAGAGCACACTCAGCCTCTTCTCTTGACACAACGATGAGCAATACTGTACGAGCTGTGGACCTCGGTTCAGAAAGAAGCTGCTTAAAAATTGTGGAGGCCAAGCATCCATCTCTGACTGTCTCATGTGCCACCTAAACGGATCTTTTCGCCGACGGCCAGCCAGCAGCTCAATCAATCGAGAGCTCATTGTCCAATTTGCTCCAGCACTCAAAGCTCCAAAGCCACCTCCAGACTATCAACATGAGCCTCCCAAGCACCATTGCTCCTGCCACCAAAGCTACCAAGACTTCCATGAAGACCACTGTCGCTCCAGCACTGAAGTGCTCGTACCGCAGCAAGCCCTGCAACAGTGTGCGCGCCACCAAGCTCAACGGCGACTTCCACAAGCTCTGCGAGTACCACCGCCGCCGTGCCAACATCAACCAGCAGCGCGTGCACCAGCGCCGCAAGCTGCGTGAATATGGCGAGAGCACTATGCAGCAACCCAAGCACATGGTCTTGTTCGGGGACTCGCTTTCGCCGTCGAGCGTTTCGTCGTCTTCGTGGTCGTTGATGGACTTCGCCACATCCGACAAGCTGTACAACCAAAACTACGACGAAGACCTGCTCAGCGACATTGAGCTCGAATTTGAGACGGAAATTGGTGTGGAGCCGAGCTGCAAGCCGTGCGGCGACCTGCCGCTGCCAGACCTTCAGCTCCTTGAGCTCCTGCTCTCGGACAACGCATGCAACTTGCCAGCCGTCGCCACCTCGCAACCAGAGTGCCAAGTCTTCGAATTCCTCGACTTGAACCTCCTGGAGGCTTAGAAACTGTGCGCAATGGAACCGCAAGTGTAATGTCGTCCATATTTATGAACTGCAAGCTGTAGACGCAGTGTAGGAATCTTTATTATCACTATTGAACAATTTTCTCCTTGAGCGAAACTGTTGAGTTACCATCCTTTAAAATCTCGTTGACTCCTGACTGAGCGCTGTGTCGACTAGAACAAGTCATTCTGCTCTGGATATGATGAACAACGCCCATTGAGTCAGTTTCGAGTTTGGATCCACCACCAGATGCGAACCGGTAGACATGGCGTAATGTGGCGGCTGAGCGCAAATCTTCCGCGTCTTCGTCGCATTCAAAGGCCGCACGTGTGCCTCGATATGCCTGGTTTGAGTTTGCAGAGCTTGGTGATGAATGCAATACAAACTGCGGTGGAATGCGAACTTTCTCGATTCCGTCAGCGAAGAACGGGCTGCTGGTTATGAAATGGCTCAGTGTAGTTCCCGATGTTGCTCATATCTCGTCTTGAGCTGATTGACTTTGCAAATGCCCGGGGTTATGGATCACGCCCGACATTCCCACGCACGGTCAGAGATGCTAGGTACCAGTGCGAAGTCAAACGACCGAGTATTAACAGCCTCCAGCCAGTCGGCACTGATTCCAGTCAGATACAGTGAAAATAGTCAAGCAAGTTGGTCACTGAAGTCAGAAACATCCGAGCTCGAACTGCTTTTTGGGAGAGGATCAGTGCATTTCTCCTGTCTCTTGCTCAAGGTAGACTCATGTAAGAAACGCCCAAGCACGTGCAGATAAACTATTAGTCAAAGTTGAGGTCTGAGCGAACTTTCAGCACTCTGCAGCCTCCTGCCAGTCATTCAGATATGTTGTTCATTGTGTAGATGCAGTTATTCCGATGAAGGTGACCCTGCACGGGGAATCCAGTACTTAAGGTATTCTGGTCTCTCTTAGGATCGCTTGGTGCACGTGGTTGGTCCCAACTTGTTGCGGAGAGCTGGGAAAACGAACCATTCGAAGTAGGTTCCATACCTTCAAGTCGAGGAAGATTCAGACACGCTCGTTGAATGAATACTTGCAAATTGGTGGTGCAACGATGTCTTGAATTCTCTCAAGCGCTCTAGACACCAGTAAGTGTATTTGCAATCAGCCTTCACGAGCTCAGCGTCACGCAGCTTGGATAAAACAGTCACACACTCAATCAGTGCATTACAGTAGCTCAGCTTGCTTTTCTTTGATTACCAGAAGCTCATTCGAATTCTACCGACTTTGCAATAACAGATCCAGCATTCTTCCTTTGTTCAACCAACCTTACATGATGCCAGTGCTCCATTTCTTCATGTTTGGGATTGTGTATGGAGGGGGTCGGATCCAACTTCGTCAACCGATTTTCTTCTGTTGTCGTGCATTACTTCAGATCCGTCCTCGTACTATCCACATTCATTGGCTACATTGCGTTAATGCGACGGATGCGCTATGAAGTTCGGGTTGCTTCCGTTCAGTTTAGCTCAAGGACATAGATCTTGGTCTTTTCTGCCTGGCGCACTTCAACATTACTGTCTTGTTAGGTACAGTGTTGGAGAGTCCCGACCAGAACGTCGTCTATCTGTCCACCGACGGATATCATTCCGAGGCCTCGGGTTTCCTCATCCAACAGAGGTGGGAAGACCTCTCTGGAAAATTGTCTCGTTATAGTACTTTATCTTATGTTTGGTTTCAGATCACTAGCTAACTACTTGCTATAGAGCTGGCTTCATACTTTAGGAAGGCACATTGGGAACCTTCAACGAAACCTGGACACAGTCTGAGAGCCTAAAGATCATCTGGTTGCACACCACAAGAGTTCGTGAATTGCTAGAACTCCCGTTTACTGATCAGCCAGGATGGAATGGCTTCATGTTGATCGATTGATGTAGAATTGATTGTGCTTGAACCCAATCGCGGCGCCCAGGGAGGAACAGGCCGTCGCCTATTAAGTCCACTGCAATACTTACGCGAGCATGTGCTCCAGTTTAGTCATGCTCTTCTAGTTCGTGAACTTCCCAACTTGCCCACGGAAGTTGCTCGCTCGCAGTCTACTCCATTCCTTGGCTTTGTGACAGTTAGTCGCGAATTCGTGTCACGTGCCTGCTCTCGGCTACTGTGCAACCGCTTCTTGTGCGCTCCATATGCATCGCCGAGCCTGCTCATAGCACACACGAGATGATCTCGCAGTGAGAGCTGCGAGCTCGCAATGTTGTTTGGATTGGCTGCACTAGTCGTCTCCACAAGCTAAACCACTTATGGCATTGATTGAAACGTGTACAACACGTTGATCTTGCTATTCATTACTCGCGAGCTCTTCATTACATACTTCCGGAGCTCATTTATCGATGTCTGCATTTGCCAACTCTTTTCTACAATCTAACCACGCGCTAACCGACACACACGCTTCCTTCCAAGGCGCCTCTTCACGCCGTAGCTACACAATGCGTTGGTTGTCGCTGAAGCTCTGTATCCTCTCTTGATCCTCCGGTTTGTCCGACAGCAGCAGTTTCAGGATGTAGAGCTCGTGGATCGAGAGGTCTTCACACGGGGCTGCGCTCGGCTCGATCTGCACTTGATTGTCATCATCTTCATCGCCGTCGGTGCTGCTTGGCGGCAGCGGGCCGTATTTCTGGTCGAGCTGTTCCAGCTGCCGCTTCGAGAGCCGTCTCCGCAAGTGCACGCGCTGCTGGTTGACATTTGCGCGGTGCCGGTGCAGGTCGCAGAGCTTGTGGTACTCGCCGTTCGTCTTGATCGCGCGCCGCTTGAAGCACGGCTTGCTGCGGTACGTGCACCGGAGCTCCGATGGCACGTCGTCGGCTGCGGTCTCGTCGTCCGAGGCTGTTCGCGGTGGGCTTCTCGATGCGAACATGCCTCTCGTTGCCGGTGAGGTGCTGTTGAAGGCTGCTGCTGTTAATAGGATCCAGTGGTCATAAGCCGTTGCTGTCTGACAGGACGATGCGAAACGAGATGTGACCGGCCGATGGCAAATTGGGAACTGAGCGAGTAATGGAGCCAACGGGCCATCAGGGTGAGAGGTGAGACGCCGGTGAGGGATCAGGAATGATGATCGTACAGCGTACTGTACCGGTATTGCCCAGCGGGATCTGGCGGAGCAGGTAGGAAGGGTCCACAAGTGCTTACGAGAGCAAGCGGTGGAAATAAAGAACAACAGAAGGAACGTCCTGCTCGAGACAGGTGGTGCATGTGCTGCTTCTTGAAGCCTAGAGCGCACTGCACCCCACGATTGGTGGCGCCACTCCGTCTCAATGTCGCCGACCCACTGAACACTCTCGCGCTGCTGATGCGAAGCGTCAAGAAGCAGGCCGCCGCGCCACTAGTTCCTGTGTGACACCTCACTCAGAGCCGAGCTCAGATGGAGCTCCTGGTGACAATGGTCATTTCTATTTGCCTCTTTAATTGTAATAATACGAATGATGGAAATAGAAACCAAGTCACCACAAACGATTCGCTGACATGCATTATGCCGGGGCCACATGCTTGACTCGTCAATTGTGGTGTGCAGTCTCTTCGGCCACAGAAACAAGTCCGCCCTTGCGAGAGAAAATACATGTGCAGTCTACGGTACTGCTTCTACATATAAACTTCAAGACACAAAATATCTAATCCAATCCATGTGCAGGTGGTCAGAACAGTCACTGACACTTTCTCGTCTTCTCGCTCCATCCGATCATCATCGTCTGCAGCGTGCGGAGCGCTTTTCACAAGCGCAACGTGGCAGCTGACGCCCCCGCCAATCCAGCAGCTGCTTGTGCGTGTGGCTTTTGCCCCAATCAAAGATGCTCCCAAGCTATCCAAGTACTCGAGTCTTCAGTAACAAGCGCCCAGCAAGGATGTTTTGAAACAAAAGTGGGTGCAGAGGCAATGGACGTGGCGTTCGTTACTGAATGGATGGATGGGCGGATGGATATGGAGCCAATGGCTTCACCTTCACTTTTTGCCGACTTTCTTGAGGATGGAGCTGCTCACCTCGCCGAGTACTATGTCATGACGGAACACGAAGTGGCCGAGGCTGAAGGTCAGAACATTAGTCTGAACCTCAGGCTACCAGCGCACGACTACAGTATGAGGACATCCGACCCTCACCGCTGCCCACTCTAGCTGTACTTGTCCATGCAACTGCTCAGAGCCGTGTTGCGTCGTGAGCAAGCAGTGGCGGGTCGATTGCAAACATTTGTCCTCGGAATCTTCTGAATCCCGAGCACAAACATACGCAATAATGCTTACGTTTTCCCTAATAATTGAGCGCTTATGGCAGCATCAGACATGTCAAGCACAGCGTCCCATTCGTGTGCTTGTTTGCTTGCCTGAGCGTTCTCTTTCTCTCGACATCTTCAGTATGCGCTGCTGTTGGGTTCACGAACTTGAACACAGAACACAGGTTGCAGTGGATTGATTCTCGACCATGTGGTCTCGAATCGATCGGCCTCGCCTCATGGCGCTTGATAATGCGCGATCATACCTTTCACCACCTCTCAACGTCAAGGATACAAGATGAGCCATTGTCGCATTCGCACAGTTGAGCAAACATGTGTGTGTGCAGTAGCGGGGTACAGATTCATTCTATTGTATAGGGAACCTGTCCTGGACATGAGCATTCATTGTATTAACGCTTGGCTCGCTGTAACTAACACAACCAACGAAGCGTGCATGAATATACTGGAAGCTTCTCGCCACGCACCCATCGAAGATCATTTCAGTGCTCAGCCCACTCGCTTGCCCTCTCGGGCCACACCAGCGAAACAGTTCCACGCTTCTACCCCCAGCACTAATATTGCGAGAAGCGAGAGAGAGAGCATGGA
This sequence comes from Globisporangium alternatum, assembly GCA_023334315.1. Classification (NCBI taxonomy): domain Eukaryota; phylum Oomycota; class Peronosporomycetes; order Pythiales; family Pythiaceae; genus Globisporangium; species Globisporangium alternatum. The sequence goes on from JAASGT010000635.1 coordinate 8,570, forward strand.
TTCGAAATGGAAGCGGATGATGGCATCAATAAATTTTTCAATTGATCTTCTGTGAGGAGGAGGGGTTCAGCTCAGAGGACAGACATACAGAAATGGCTTCAGATGAGAGGAGGAGGGGCTCTTGTCGCCAGTGGCCGCTCATGCGTGACGCCATCGCATCGACCCAGATAAAACAAAACACTCTAGCGACTGTACATGTGCTTCTGTGAGCCAAGCGACGGCCTGTTGAACGCCCAACGCTGCGTATTTCTGTGGCTCTCATTCGACTTAAAGTGATGTCGCATCACCTCACTCTCGATGAAGATCACAATGGTGCAACCTGTTTATCTAGACTACCCAGTCAACTCAAGCAGCAAATTGAAGAGCTCAAAATAAGCTAGATACGAAGGGTTATCCACTTAAAAACAGTATCTGCGCATGCCCAAGAAGCGAGATAGAAGGTGATGGGCTCGCCTATATCAGCATCGTGACTGATCGGGAGGGGTTGAATGGGGCCAGTTATCCGGCCCGGCTGCGTGCACGCTTTCGGTGGCAGGCGGATGTCACTCGCTCGCTCTGGGCGACTTTCACTTTTTGCGCTTTCGGTTGACTCACACGCCAGAGGTGATTGCGAAGGACGCCGAGCGAGCCTGGTCTGTCCCCTGTCACCAGCGCGCACGCAATCCGCTCGTCTGACCACAACAGGGAAGGAAAGAAGATCATAGGAGGCTGGTGATACTGTTACACCACGAGGTCACAGTCGACAAGCAACATTCGTGTTGTTGTTGTTGTTATCGCAAGAGAGCTGGATTCTTCCAGCGCCTTTGTTAATCGGCGGTGCTGCACACTTTAGACATGAGCCCTTGATGATCATCTCATGATGAAGTGGCTGGCTTGTTGAAGTTGCCACAAGCACACGAAGTCGGAGCTTCGCTTTTGCGGTCTATGTGACCTTCAAGTGTATCGATGAACGCAGGCAGGTACGCAACGCATCGATACATGAGCGCAAGACGGATCGCACTCACTCCGTACGCTCCTGTTCCGTCCACTGATATTGCTCTCTTGATGTACTATCAGAGTCCTGGTTTTGTGGGCAAAGCGTCAAGTGGAGTGTGGGGTTGCCATTCATTTCCACTGAACACCTTGCACATGACTTGATGATGATCATCCCTCCTTTACCCAGGAGGACTTGCCATCAGCATTGAGGGCCGTACTCCACGGGCTTGCGGCACCCTTTGCTCTGGTGAAGCATGGCCAGCACTTGTTTGAATATGCTTAGTATCTGATGTTTCCTTGGGCGTCAAATGTACAGTAATGCAGTATTGATAGCCAAAATGTGTTTATGGAATCCTGTTGGGTCGTTGTTATAAGTTAGAACTGAATGGAGTGCTGCTGATAGTACTGCTGCTGCGATGGCTGTCGGTGCAGCGCCTCGGAGAAGACGTCGCACGCCACCGGCTTGTCGGAGAGCAGCAGCTCGAGCAGCTGCAGTTCTTGCAGCGTGAGGTCGCCGCAGGGCTCGGGGCAGGGCTCGAACTCGCTCGCGGAGTCGTCGCCCGAGAGCGGGCCGTAGAGTGCCTCAAGCTGCTGCGCCTGCTTCTTGGAGATGCGCCGCCGCAGATGCACGCGCTGCTGGTTCACGTTGGCGCGCTGGCGGTGGAAGGGGCAGAGCTTGTGCAGCTCGCCGTTGACCTTCATGGCGCGGCGCTTCTGGCACGGCTTGCTCCGGTACGAGCAGCGGAGCTCGGGCGGCACGTTTGTCGTGTCTTCTGCATCGCTGGAGCCTGAAGCGGACCTTGGTGAGTGTGCCGCTGCAGCAATGGGGCGAGATGCGAGACGTGGGCTGGAAGGCATGCTGACTAATTGGCTAGTTGATAGACTTGGCAGAAGGCTAGATCACCTCTGGGGTTCGTATTGAAGTAGTGCTCAATGATCCGCAAATTCGGAAGTGAGACCTTGACCGCTCGTTCATTGCTGAGCAAAGCCAATCATTCGGTCGGTCTGCCAGTCATGCAGGACTGCGAGAGAGAGAGAGCAAAGAAGAAGACCAGGTGGGGGCGATATGATGTGAGCGAAAGACTTGTCAGCGAAGAAGATTACGGGGCAGCACGCAAACGACGGCTGCCTGTGCGCGAGTAGGACCATCTGAACCCAAAGCTCGCGGGCCACATGCTCGAGCTCGAATAGAGATCGCTTTGCTTGGTTTTGCTCGTGATGTTGTGGCACAAGCGCTTCTCGCCAGTCCGCCCACCTTGCGTGGCCCTGCTTTTTGCCAGCGGATCCATTTTCTTATCTTTACCTCTATAATATAAAATACTTGTATTTTATAGTAAGCTGACTGAAAACAATGCCCGTTGAAATGCATTGACCTATTATTACAGGTTAAAGTGATGGATTCGTTGGAGGTTTTCTGACGCCTTGCTTCTTCTGTGACCGCCTGTGCACGCCAGCTGCTGGACACATTTGCCGCGCAATGTGGCGTCATAGTTTGCGTACGGTCGATCGCTGTTGGGCGATCTGCTCTTGAGCCAAAAGGCTTTGACACGTGCTCTGTAATGAGTGAGTGATCATCCAGCGATTGCATCAATACAAATAAGGGACGCGAAACCTTAGCCCACTCGCTGCGAGCTTGAAACCAGAACACAGGTATGGCTTGATAATGTGAAAGGCGCTCGTCGTCATTTAGCGCAGTGTTGCTTTATATTTATCTCAGTGGATTTTTAACACGAGACCTGATGCTCTTAGCGACCTGCAGGGATTTGGAGATCGAAAAATCCTTTCTAATCATGCTATGACTTACGTCACCTACTCATTTGGAGATCAAATAATCCTTTCTAGCTGCAATCCGCTTCACTCGCCAGTTGGAGCTGTGAAAGCTCTTCGCTTGATTACTTTAGTCAGCAGGTCGGTCCTGTTACCGGCCAGCCGAATGGCAGGCTTACGCAGCTAATGAAAAGGGTATCACAGCTGTGCTGCTGTCCTGTCAAGCAATTGCCAGCGCGGCCGACCGCGATCTGGTCGGAGGGCTACATGACAGAGTACGAGACAGCCATCCATCACGCGCTGGTGTCCAGATGGCACGGAATCTGTCTTGGTTGACACGCCGAGCCCAACAGCGGTGCGCTCTCGGTCTATGCACGCATGTGTTGAGTCAACTCCAGCTTATGTTCTCTTGGCTGGAATTCGGCGCAATTGCTTTGCTTTCGAGCACCCCAGCCGGATTTTCGCTTGCTCTTGTGGTACATTCATCGCGACAGACGCACCTTTGCTAATCAAGGGCGCACGTGTCCAGAAAACACTCCAGCCGGGAGCGCCAAGCCCAACCGCAGCTTGTCCTGGTAAGAACGTTGGTTCAAAACGAGTGGCCAAGCGTCTGGCCAGTATAGAGAGAGAGAGGATTGTAATGCACGATCGGATCGGCCGGCGCCACGCGAGTCGCACGCCTGGTGGACGCGTGAAGGCCAATTGGCCAACCAAGTGAGTGGATGTTTAACAAACCTGCCATCCTCGTATGGATGTGCTGTGTTGTGCTCTGGTTTGCTCGTGCTGAGTGACTTTTTCGAAGTGTCGATAACCTGGTTTTAGGAGAAAACAATAATATTCAAGTGACGAGGAGTTGGACCGGATTCTGAAGCCAAGTCAGCTGGGAAAGCCTCGCTCGTTCACGTGGTGCAATGGATGGCCGGAACGTTCTGTCGAGCAAACGAATATGCAGTGAGCGCTGAAGGTGCTGCCTGGTCTGCCTCTTACGAGGCTGTGTTTTTATCATAGGCTCGCGCATTACTAGTGTGCGATCATCACGATGTTTCAGCCTCAATCAACGCCTGGCCACAGTGACAGTAATGAGCTGAACACAACAGTCATGTGGACTTGGATACAAATATATTCGTTCTTCTTCGTTAATTCGTTACATTGCACACTGAAATTGCTCGAGGAACGACAGGCGGTCGATGTTGCTGTTGCTGCTGCCCGTCGTCGTCTCAACGCTTGCGGGCTCGTCTACACGGCTCGGCGGCTCGTAGGACAGGATGAACTCGAGCATGACGAGGTCCTGCATGGACAGGTCGCTGCACTGCGGCTCGCGCTGCGAGTAGTCGTCGTCGACGGCGATCGGTGAGTCCGGTGCGATGAGGCTGCCGACAGCAGAGCGCGCCTGCTTCTTTTCGAGCCGCCGCCGCAGGTGCACGCGCTGTTGGTTGATGTTGGCGCGCTGCCGGTGGTGGTCACAGAGCTTGTGTAGATCGCCGTTCACCTTGGTCGCGCGCAGGTTCGTGCACGGTTTGCTGCGATACGCGCAGCGCAGCGCCGCCGGCACCTCGTCCGATGCAGATGCCTCGGTCTTGAGCGGAGCGATCATGGTCAGTGGCGAGGATGCGCGTGGAATCGGGCGGTGCATTGTGGTTGTGATGTGGTGGTGGAGGTGATACTTGACTTGGGAAGTAGTGGTGCTTGTGCGTTCGAGCTCAAGTTGCGAAGTGAGAGTGGCGAGGCACGTAGTCGCTTTCAAGACCAGCTGGCGGGCGGAAGGAAGGAAGGAAGAGACGATGGAGCAAATCAAATCCCGCTCTGTCCTGTCCTGCTCCGTAGATGGTGTGAGAAAATTCGGTAGTGGGGAGGCGCACGCGAGTGTCACTGTGCGGCTTCATCTGAACCCACCCGCGAGCCTGATTCGCGAGCATCATCACATCAGAATCGGGCAATAGGAATTGGGATGAGGCATCATCCTTCGATTTACCTTTTAGTTAACATATTAGTGTATTGTTCGACTTGGTTTGTTGTGTTTGAAACCCTTTGTGTATGCAATGATATTTTTGTGATCAATGGACCTGGTCCAATTAATGAGACGTGGTTGGCAGACAGGTGCACTGAATTGCGCCTCAAATTGGTGCATGTTGAATTAAATATGAATTTGAATTTGCCCTTCGTTTGACCATCAAGAGACAAACAAGAGAGCATCGAAGCCGAGACGAAATATTTGAGGCCTACGGCTTTTTCGTGAGCGAAATGGCGGACAGTGGCGGTGTTCAGCGGTGGCCTGTGGCGGCACTGGTTGTCCTTTCGACCAGTCAAGCCTAAAATAACATTAGTAATTCAAATAGCTACTGCAGCCTCGACCCGGGCACTCGCGTCTATCCTAGAGCCACTGAGCCTACGGTCTTAGCTGCCGCAGCCTCACCAACACTACTGATGAACACACAGGAGCTGTTGGCAGCATCTGTGATCGAGTCTCTACTTATATTCGAATGAACGAACGCGCGAACTAAGGCGCAAGGTCCATAATACATGGTCGTCAATACACCGCCGCGATGGCAAAACAGAGAGAGCCACTTGACGCATTCTCAACCATCTTCCTTCGAAATGTGCATACAAAAACTGTGGGCTGTGCCCTAGTTTTCGCTAGATGCTGCCAGAGTCGTTGCTGTTTTTCATCAAGTCTCGCTCCGATGGTCACTCGGTGCGGCCTGAGAATGGAACAAAAGATAGCAGCTCCACTCTGGCACTCGCTAGCTGACTGACCAACGACCGTGCTCTCTCTCTTGTATTTTTTCGCTCTCGCATCCAGGCACACGCCATCGTTCCAATGGTGAGTCCATCTCGCGGGTGAATGGCTTCAGATCCACCGAACTACGTACGACTCAAAGCGAGGAGGTCTTGTCTATCTCTATCAGTCGTTCCTGTCCGAGCAGCGAATCGCCAATAGGCAAAGATACTTTTCACTCTAGTCGAGAGAAGATGAGGCCACGAGTAATCATCCTAGACTCTCGAGAGTCCAGCCATTTGAGTCAAGATGATGGCAAACTCATTCTTTTGGTGGGTTTGACGGATTATCTGTCAAGGTGGAACGGATCCTGTGGGGATTGAATAAGTCCAGTTGCTTGATTTGCTTTCGCTTTTCACGATGCAGCGAGGGAGAAGATGTGTGAAGCCAGCTTCACTTTGAAGAACTGAACAAGAAAGAGAGAAGAAGAAAAGTGAAACTTGCGAATTACTTGGCAAACAAGGGGGTGCGGCTGTGTTCTGCTTCAACGACCAAAACATCGCCGCGACAATAAGATCGCAAGGTGGTTGCGTCTCCTGAAGACCACTTACTGGAGCCGAGAGTCCAGATTGTCATCACGGGCTCTGGGGTCTATAGCCTCGAGTTTGATGGAAGGGGGGGGTCTGGAGTCTGGAGTCTGGAGCTCATTTGAGGGTGAAGGCGTAAAGAGCTTGAAGAGGGTCAGGCGTCTGGAGCCTGGAGTTGAAGGAGGACTGAGGAATGGAGTTCATACGGGGTAAGGAACCTAGAGCCTGGAGCCTGAAATAGGAATTATGGAGATCAGGTGCCTGACCTAAAGCATGACGGGATCCTGGAACCTGTGTGGAGCCTAGCATTTGGAGACAGCCTAGAGCTTAGAACTCGCCTTGAACTTGGAGCACGCCTTGATCCTGAAGCCTGTCTGGAGTCGGATGAGAGCCTGTGGCTTGATAGTGAAAATGCATGATGTCGAGTGGTCCCCAGCCACGCTGGCATGCAGATTCCCGGTGCCTGTGGGTCAATCAACCCTCTATCTTGGAGTGCCGGTGTCGGCAGCATCGGCGGTTGCGGCAGCATGGTCATCCACAATAAGAGTCATCCATTTTTGGGTTGCCCTCGCACGGCATAAGACGGCTGACGTGCTCCAATGCTGCAAACTGGCAACTGTGATCATCGTGCCAAATATTCTATACGTTGCTCGGTGCCATCAGCAGGTTGATTCAATTGTGGCCAGGCACTCAACGCTGGCATAAGACGAAAAAACAGTACAGGGCGTCTGAGAGCACGGCAGGGTACGTGGTCGCGCTGGAGGCAGTAGCAACGAGCGCGCGTGATCTCCAGTGGCGACATGATCGACTGGGAGCCGCGCTGGACGAGCTCCCGTGAGTGGGCGTTCACAAGATCGCAGGCAGCACGAGCCAGCAGCGCCGCCTGTTATTCAAGGCCAAAAGCAACAGGCTCTCGGGCTGGGATGCCACGAAGGGCATGATTGGATGCCCACACTCTGGCTGCGAAGCGCTCTCCTGGTGCAACACTGCGCACATCATGTGGGAATGTCCGGCTGCCCAGAAGGTCTGGTTCATGACCACGGCTGCCTGGCGGAGATTGGGAGCGTGGCCCACGACGCATTCCAGTACGCCATGGCTAAGCTCGATCTTCGGCTTAACATTCCCAGCGACCCCGGCGGCGATATGGAATATGAAGCACATGCGAGCGCTCGACGGCAAGGTGAAAGTGATCGCCGCTATCGCCCACAGCGCGATCATGCCCGTGTGGTGGCTGCAGGTGCTTTATGGGTTCCAGGTACTTTGAAGGTGGAGACACTCCTATCGAGACGCTGGTCGCCCTCTGTCCGAGGCGGCGGTAGCTGCCACTCTTCTGCACGCCTGCCTCAGGACAATCTACGACGCGCTACAAGCTGTGCCTACATGGAGCGACGCGAGCACTGCGGACGCCCGAGCCGTATTTCTCAGGACAACGCTGCAAATCTTCACCAACAAGCCGCAGCCGGGGCCTCCCCCCTGCTCCGCCACCGGTAGAACGATCCTCTGCTTCGATGGGGCTCCCGCGGGAACCCCGGGCCAGGCGGCTCCGGAGCAGCACTGATACGCCTCAACACCGACGGCATCGGAGCCTCGATCGTGTGGGCGGGCAGTGCCTCCAGCCCCCTGACCACAAGCAACTACGCGGAGTACCATGGCCTCATCTGGAGTCTTGTGGCCGTCGCCTGTCATCACGTGGGGCGTATCCATGCGGTGGGCGACAGCGCCATGATACTCCGTCAACTACGCTCCAACACGCCACTACGAAGCGCCAAGCTCCGTACCCTCTACGCACATGCGAGACTGATAGCCGACACCGTCGGTGTCGACTCGTGACAGCACCATTACCGTGCTCATAACAAGATAGTCGACTATCTCGCCAAGCAGGCGATGGACAGTCGGTGCAGCGCGCAAGGCCTGTTTCCAACTGCTCACACGCAACTGATAGGGGTTCAGGACTTTCTAGCCAACGACATTGATCACTGGGCCTCCAACTCCTCCAACTCTTCACACACTTGATACCCCAGGCGCCCAGCCGCCTCCGCGGTTGCGGGCACAAACATTGGAGCGTAACTTCTCTAGATGTCCCATGGATATTGGTCGATCATTTCAGTTGTATCCTAATATACCTCACTTTCAAGATAAAAAATAATGTCGAGCAGGCAAGATCGGACGCACACGGGTGAAGCAGAACAGACTAGATCACAGACACATTCGCGATTACTTAGACAACGACGTAGCTCATTGGATCTCCAGGAACGGCGCGACAGCGGCGGACATGCGGTAACGGGTCAGCATAAGGAGAACCCAGAGCTCTCGCGGTCAGTGCCACCGAGATTGGTTCCCGACCAGGTTATTAGATGTTCGTCTAGCTTCTTGATAGATGTAACGTAATATACCTCGACTGAAACACTCGCACACGGGTGAAGCAAACGAAAGAGAACATAGTATTACAATTTCTATAGGAAGTGGGTGTGTCGCGTTCGTGACGCGAGCAAACTACGCAACGGTGTTGTGTCCGAGTCGACCCGTAGTCTGTTCACAGCAAGCAGCAAAACAACAGCCTGGGGCGACTCGCGTAAATACTTTTTCCACTCATGCCAACGACTGCGCGGCGGGTCACACTTGCGCGAACCACGAGAGCTGTTGGTTGTTGCTTGTTTGTGGGTACAAGTACGAGGCGTCGCCAAAGAGTACGTCCTGCAGTATGAACACGTCTTCGCTCGTGATCACCGACGCGTCCGGCTGGAGCAGCGGGTCGGCGAAGAGGTAGTCGAGTTGCGCCGAGTAGGACAATGACGACATGGACGACATCGATGCGACCGCAAAGTCGACAGTGGCGTCCATGCTCACGGGACTGAACGAGGTGCGTCGCGAAGACGAGAACGAAGGCGTTGGACTCGGCTTACGCATGCTGCTGGCCCCGACAAAGTCGACGAGGTCGTCGTCGTCGTCATCGTCGCCAGCGGCGCGCGCCGCGCGCTTAAAGAGCTTGTCGCGCAGCAGACGGCGCTTCTGCTGCAGACGCTTCTGGTTGAGGTTGGCGCGGCGCCGGTGCAGCTCGCAGAGCTTGTGTAGTGAGCCGTTCGGCTTGCGCGCGCGCTCAGTCGTGCACTTCTTGCCCGGGTACGAGCAGTGCTGCTTCAATTGCTCCGGCGTGACTGACTCTGGGAGTACAGCCTGCATGGTTGCTGAAGATGTTACTGATGAAGACTGGTGTTGGGTAGACTGGTGGGCAGATAGCTCTTGAGATCTGTCGCTTTGGTGGCAAATTTGGTACTGACACGTAGCATGGCGCCTGATCGTCGAGCGCGCCAGACGAGTCGGAGACCGCCATGCGCTCCTGCTTGATGGCTGCTTGATGCTATGTCTGTCTTCCGCTCATTATCGAGGCGGAACGGCGCAACTTGAGCTCCTGAGCCTAATGTGGAAGCTCGCGCTTTCTGCCTGGAAGCCCACGGTTTGCATGGGAAGAGAGCCGTTTTGGTCCTCTGAGTGGGGATGGACCTCCTGATTGGGGCAGACAGGCCGTGAGTGTGCGCACACGGCATCAGCGAGACCACGACAAACCAGATTGACTTGGCGTTTGTATGAAATGTGTACCCATCACTATGATCCCACTGCGCACACCCCACCAAAACGTGGGACGTGCTCCATTCGCCGCACATACATTGCATAATCGCACACACTCGTGCACCTTTACACGCACTCTTGCTTTCACATCATACTACAATCGAGCCGGACACACATTATGATGCAGCAGAGCCCATTGGTGATGGCTCATCACTTGGGAAACCAAAGCCTGCGAGCGAAGCGGTGGAATGCGCCCCACTCGCGGCCGTGGCTCTCGCGAATGCTGGATTTTTGGCTTAGCTCCCTGGTCCACAAAGTCGATAATCTACTAACCGACGAACGCTTCCAGATTGCAACGCCGCGCACACGTCGACAGCCTTGGCGTTCTATCGATTTCTATCGCTCTCAATGAAAGGAACACTCGTCTCCTCCTAGAATCTGTTTACTGGCTGATGGTGTTGCTGCTGATTTCAGAGAGAGAGTGAATTCAAAGCGCGCGCGTGTGTGGTGTCGTTACAACTGGAGCCGCTTCGAGTATTTACTTGAGCTGCATGCAACTGCAATGCGCTTCTTCGGCGAAGCGAAACGGTGCAGGCGCCAGTCCGTTTCGAATGATGTGATGTGCCATCACAAAGCACGCGGCGTGCCAACTCTTGAGTGAGCTGAGAGCAACTCTCTCACGTAAGGTTGCTCCCTCGCTCGTGAGAAAGAGATCCGGTGCTCGTAGATGAACCACAGTGTATACGTTGCATTCGCCATCCGCACCAGCTCTTCGCTGCCACTACTGCGCTCCACCGTATCAATCTCGTTTGTTCACGAAGAGCTCCTTAAAGAAGAGCTGCTCGGTTGACTGCTCGACTGAATGCTGCTCGAAATGTGTATCGAAATTTGAACGATAATGCAGGATGAACTTTGCGAACCCTGTGCTAAATTAGTATAGCCTACATGAAAATAGCTTGAATGGAATTAATGGGTATTGCAATATAACCTGTAGTGTATAAAAAGTTGAAGTAAGAATAATTGACACGCTGCGAACGAGTCATCCATTTCAATGGTATTCACCAGGGCTCGTAGCGCTCTCAGCTTGTCAAGTGTTTGGCATATTACTGATTTCACTAACTTCAACCACAGTGAAGGCGAGATCTGAACATGGGAACTCAGTTCAGTTTAAGCTGAGGTATATTACGTTACTGCCATTAGGAGAGCTACTCATAACCTTGCATGCCCGCTGTACTAACTTGTGATTGCGCGGCTTGCCATTAGCCCGAAGGTTGTCTATGAGAGACAGGTTGCTAGCTAGAGCATGAGAACTCGCCTCAGAAGATCGCCAACTTACCATGAGATACCAAAGTACCAACACGACAAGTAAGCGATCTTCTGTTTTTTGGTTCGGGTCGATACTCTAAGTAAACCTAGAGCACCTGACACCCCCGAGAAGGCATCTCCGGGCACCCGAACTCGAGAGCTCGGGTGAGTAAGTGTTCGTTCTTGAGAAAGATGTTGCGAGCGGTGTTCACGTCTCGGTCCATCCTTAGGTCGCAGCTCGAGCAGCGGAAGACCTTCTCGTGCGTGATGTTGCGGTTGATTCTCCCGCAATGAG
>JAASGT010000636.1:0-19779 GCA_023334315.1 Globisporangium alternatum
CGCGGGTTCGAATCCCGCCGTGTCCACTTTTCTTTTTGGTAAAAAAACCCGTCATCTCGTATTTTTCATGTAAATCGATTTAGAGAGGGTTCTATTGTGTCTGTAAATGGGGGGTGGCTTTTTACATAGGAAATTCGGTATATGAAAACCACATCACAACAGATTTTTCTGAGCCAACACTGTTTGGAAATCTGTCGAGGTTAACGCGGCGGTTTTCATCCTTACCGAAGGTTTTTCTAGGAAGCGCTGAATCATTTCAAAGAATATTGACAGTACTCGCCGAATGCATCTCAAAGGACATGCATGAGTCAAACGGCAGCACCGCATTCCACATTCTGCACCGTCGTCGACAAAGCGTTGCACCATGAGCAACAGCAGCAGTGGCGCAGGCACCGCGACGGTGATCCGCGCGGCCTGCAGCATCACGGACAACAACGCGAGCTGCTACACGGCGTCGTGGTACCTCGTGTGGGACCAGGTGCGCTACTGGTTGCTCTTCCAGGTGCCCATCGTGGCCGTCTCCATCGGCTATGAGTGGCTCGAGCTCTCGAGTCTGCCGCGCATCGAGCGCCTCCGCGCGATCTTCGACTCGCCGCTCACACGCGCCGCGGTGCGTATGCGCTTTCCATTATGTGTGTCTGTGGTGCGTGGCTATTGTGTGTGTCGCTAACACTCGGCGTATAATGCTATTGTTGCGTGACGGTGACTGTAGAACTACTTGCTGCAGATCGTGACGTGCGCCTACGTGTGCATCGCATGGAGTACGTGTGCTGCATTTGTGTTGGTTGGTTGGCTCGCTCTGTCTTTGTTATACGTGTACTTACGAATGCATGACGCTCGGTTGTAATTGTTAGTCGTGCGCGGCGGCTCACTGTCCGTGAACCTCTCGTCGTGGTCGATAGAATCGTTCCTGCTCATCGCGACAGCCGTGGGCTACGGAATCCGCTGGATCGCCGCGAAGCAAAAGTACGCCCTTATTTACACCCGTCATCACCTACACAAGTGTTAACCTTTTCTCATCCACGTGTTGCTGTCCTGCTGTTGCTCGACAGAGTACTCTTCACACTTCAACTCCACTCACTATTTGATTTACTCTCGGTCGTGTCCCACTTTGCGATCAACTTCCAGACGTACGTCGATGGCGACCAGTATCGCCGCTCGTGGCTCGACTTTGGCTTCCTGCGCTCATATATCGCCTACGTGGTCGTCGACCACTTGTTTACGCGCTACAAGAACAAGACGTTCTTCGCGCAGGTGCTGCTCGTGATTTTCAAGGCCTGGTGCCTCGTCTTCTTCGCCGCATGCGTGCTCTTCTCACTCGAGCGGCTCGGCGACATCCCGTACACCGACAGCTTACTGCTGCACGTGTACAAGTGTAGCAACGCCGATGGCTCCAAGTCCATCTTGCTCAAGAACTCAGCTGGGACGGATGAGTATCCGGACTGCTCGGAGTCGTGGAGTTTCTTCTCGTCGATCTACTTCATGTTTGTGACAGTCTCGACCGTCGGCTACGGCGACTTCAGCCCCAAGACTGTGCTCGGACAGCTCATGGTATGCGTCATCATCGTGTTCGGCATCTACACGTTCGCGAACGAGTCGGCGGCTTTCATGACACTCTACGGTGACCAGCGCGGCGGACGCGCCAAGTACAACTGCTCGCGCAACACGGCGCACGTGATCGTGACAGGAAACCCTTCGGCCGCACAGATGAAAGACTTTATTCGCGAGTTTTTCCATCCTGACCACGAAGTTCTGTTCCGAGGAGCTGGTGGCGAGTCAAATGGATTCGCTGATGGCGGCAACGAAGATGAATATGAGGAACGAGAGATCGGCTCCAGCTTTTACGATAAGAAGAAAGCGCACGAAGACTACGAGATGACCCTGGAAGAAGGCAACGCTGGTGCAGGCAAGGCTGAGGAGAAGCAAGCAGGCACCTCTGGTCAAAGTGAAAATAACGTGCTGGCGTCAAAATGGCTGCAACGGCGCGGAGCGAACAAGGTGCGCGAGACGCACATTGTTGTGCTCATGCGTTTTGACAAGGATGACGAGAATTCGTCGTTCCAGAAAGAAGTCATGGAGTTCGTGCACGACAATCCTCGGTACCACAAGCGCGTGTTCCTCATCTACGGCTCGCCGCTGCGGAAGAAAGATCTCGATCACGCAAAGCTGAGCCAAGCGATGGCCGTGTTCTTCTTGCCCAACAAGTTCTCAAACGATGGAAACAAGGAAGACGCATCGACGGTTCTCCGTGTGCTCTCCGTGACGCAGCAGATTGAGCATCACACACAACTGTTTGCGATGCTCGTGAACTCGGACAACCGGACGCTGCTAGAAGCCACGGGGATGAGCAGCGAGCACTTAGTGTGTGCCGATGAGCTGCGACTTGGACTGATGGGTCTGAGCTGCCGATGCCCAGGCCTGTCGACGCTTGTCTCCAACTTGATCACAAGTCGGAGCGGTGGGATCCCATCTGGAGCTGAAGACGCAGGTTTGTCCAATCTCTGGATCTCCGAGTATGTCGCCGGAGCGGCGAACGAGATTTATTCCTGCGGTTTGGCTCCCCATTTCGTTGGTCTGACGTTCACGGAAGCCGCGCAGCGCATCCACAATCAGTCTGATGGACTGGTTCTGTTGATCGCGGTGGAGGCGGACGGCGAAATCTCGTTCAACCCCGGGCGATGGTTCCGCATCACTGCGACGTGCAAGACATACCTGATCGCTGAGTCTATGAGTTCCCTGGAGCCATTCTCCGGTCCATCAAGCTTCAGCAGCCCTCAGGGAGCCATGGTGATGAACCTCTCGATAGTGAAAGGTCGCAACAACCTCGTCAATCGTGCTCGCCGCGCACAGCACAACGTCGAGAGACGAATCCCAGCTCACGTGCGGGAATACATTCTGCGATGTGGCAGCAGCGGAATCGGATCGTTCCAATCCCCGAAATCTCCACCACCAGCACTCCTCGCGCAAGGCGGTCATATTGTGGTGTGCAGCAACGCTGCGAGCGAAGGTGGCGGTCAGCGGTCCGTGTCCAGATTGGTCAATTTCCTTCGACCTCTACGCGCGCCCCATATCGAACGCATCGTGCCAGTTGTGCTCGTCGACTCGGAGAAATTCGATGGCATTTCGTGGCTCCAGCTGAGCCAGTTCGGTGAGGTCTACCAAGTTCAAGGGTCTCCACAGCGCCACAACGTGCTTGTCGCAGCTGGCATCTACTCAGCGTCAGCGATTGTCGTTCTCGCTCAGGGTACGAAGGCTGGGTACGACGACTCTAAGGCGATCTTCAATGCGATTCTCGTGAACTCGGCGCTCCAAAGCAGTCACATCTTCACGATCATCGAACTTCGTGACGTCCACAACAACAAATTTCTCGACCCTGTCGCGAGCTTCAGTTCCAGATCCTATGACGACGACATCGTGTCTGAGTTTGATGCGACTTTTTCTCCAGTTGGACGAAATTCACAGCTTGCTCGATCCAGTCACGGGGGCCGTCGCTTTTCCATGGCGAACAGCGTTGGAGGTGGATCGAATGCGGCTCACGAGAGTCGCTACGGTGTCAGATCCTCGACTGTTGTGCGACGCCTTACGTGGTTGGAGAAGAAAGTGATTGTCTGCCGTTCGGTGCTGTTTAACGTCCGAGCGTTCTTCATGGGCAACATCATGTCTGCTGCGCATCGAGTGAACGAGTTCAACCACTCGGACGCAAGTGCGGCCCCGACGCTCCAATCGCTGTCCAGCAACGACGACGAAGACGACACGTTCTTCCAGGAGCGCTTCATGGGCGGTGCGCTATTCCCATCCTACGTAGCCGACGATCTGCTCATCCAGAGCTTCTTCAACCCGTCGCTGAACGTGTTCATTCGCAAGATCCTCGACGGTAAGAGCTGCTTCATGCTCTACAACATCCCCAAGCAGTGGCGCCACCAGCCGCTGACGTACGGCACTCTGCTCTCCCACATGACGTCGGGGATCGCACATGCACTGCCGATTGGGCTACTGCGAGCCAAAGGAGGCACGAATGGCGCCCCGTATCCGTACGTCTACACGTGTCCCGCGTCGTCTACAATAGTGTACCCTGAAGACAAGGTCTTTGTGATCATCGACGTGAAGGCGCTGCACCGAGTGGCAAACAAGCTGCAGCGGCGCTTCCGCAATCGACGCAAGGCTAACAAGGACCCCGTGACGTTCGCAGATACAGTGGATGAAGCTGTGCGGCGCTCGTCAGTAGCAGTTGCTGCGAACAAGACCCTGTGAACGAGCTGCGAGTGAAAAAACAAGACGAAAGACGCCATGGAGTTAGGTTCATATACATTGTGTTGTATTTTATATCGGTAAGTGCTTTCTCTCTTATATCCCTTGTCACTGATTGTGCGTTTGTGAGTGAAGGAGTGAGTTAGTGTCTTGGACGCTGTTACTGCCGTATGGACGGACTGTTTGAATGGGTCTTTGCTCAGTTCATGTAGTCATGACCAGAGCCACGAAGTCTGTGTGAGCCCCGTGAGCCTGAACCAGGCTGACTGCCGCCTGGGAGTCGAGGAGGGAAGAAGTCGCGGCTGCTCGACGAATCGAAGGATCCGCTCCAGCTCCAGTCGTCGCCACCAACACTGCCATCGGACGCGTAGGATCCTGAGCCGGAGCCAAAGTTGCGTCCGTGGTGGTGGTGCCGGCGGTGGTGGTGAGCAACTCCATTACTGCTGCTGCCGCTGCCAGACGCATCAAACGGATCAAAGGAGCCGTCGTCCGAGCCGAAATCGTACTCATCGCCGACGTCTCCGCGGAAGTGGCGGCGACGACGGCCTCTGTGAGATCCCGACGAGTCGCCGCTGCCACCCGAGCCACTGCCCGGATAGCGACGTCCGCATGGAAAACCGTTGCCGTGGCTGCCGTCGTCCAGTTGAGAGCCAATGTCGGAGTCGTAGCTTCCGTCAATAAACCCCATGCCTGCGAATCGAGAACCAGAGCCATCCCACAGTCTGTTCTGCTTACAGTCGATTGGCGCGCCACCTTGTGATCCACCGAACTGATCTCCAAAAGGTCCATTGAACGAGCCCGAGAGTGACGGTACCACGGAGTCGCTATCGCTGAAGTCTTCGATCTTGTCCACATCCAACGCAGCGGTCGACGAGGTCGCGAGCGTGGCAACGAGCGCGACCTGAAGGAGAATGCCAGAGATCTTCATTGCAATTTTGTGTTGTGGTGTGTTGCGAGACGCTTCGCTTTACAGTGTCTGGTGTCGTGGTCAGCTGGAGAATTCGATTGTGAGCTTTCTGGTAGTGAGAGAACAGAAGGCTGAGAGCTGTGAGACTGGCGAGTGTTTACGCCCTCACCTGGAAGAATCCTGGGTGAGCGCAACCGAGCGATTGCTCGTCGCAGATCGCCTCCGATCTTTTTTCTTTAGCTGCTGCACTCCCGACAGCTCTTTAGCTGAGACCAAGCAGCAAAATGCTGGTAAACTTTAGGTTGCACATGTCGCAGCCTTGCGCACATCAGAATTTCCAGTGGAAACGTGTAGCCATCTCCAAGTGAGTCCAACACGCGCGGCTAGTAAATTAAATGACTGGCCGCTTTGTTTGACGAGACTGGGTGTGTGTTGGACATAGACTGCTTCGCGGCCCTGGACAGGACATGAGACGCTGTGCGACGATTCCCACGTCGCGGCAGGACGCGGAGTACTACTGTAGTGGTGTCTCGAGGCTAAAAACAGGATTGTGGACAGCGCCATCACTGTGCTAGCGCGAAGGCGTTCTCGCATCAGCAGCGCGAATGGATTGGTCGCCTTCACAAGTCTCGTTTTGGTTACGTTCGAGAAAGAGAGCCAACTTTATGTAAGCTGCACGAATATATCGCTCCAAAAACGTAAATTCAATTGTACCGGACACGAAAGTTTGTTGTTTTGGCCTCACAGTGCTTTCAAATGTTATCATATTAAAGCTGAGTCGATTTGCTGGCAGCGTGAGCTCGCCCAGACCGCTGTGCAGGCCCGAGCCCAGGAAGCGGATGTCATTCGCGATCTTCATGATCGAGCACGCAATCGTGTTCATCGCGCCGCTGGCCTCGACCACGGCGTCGTGGGCCGCGATCGCCTCGAACTTGTTGGGCGCTGTCACGAACTGCAGACCGGTCGCCTCCACAATGATCTTGACGATCTCGGCGTCGAAGCCCTTTGACGTGTTCAGGCCCTTGTCCACGGCTGTGCCGCCCAGCCCGAGCTTGTACAGGTAACACGGCCTCGACACGGTGGATCGGGACCGCGATCTGCTCGCGATAGGCCGAGAACTCCTGGTAGAGCATGAGCGGCGTGGCGTCCTGCGTGTGCGTGCAGCCGATCTTGATGATGTTGTCGACCTTCATCACCTTGGCGTCGAGCGCGGCGTGGAGCTTGCGCAGACCTGGAAACAGCACGCGGTGGATCTCTTGCATGGCCGCGATGTGCATGGCTGTCGGGAACGAGTCGTTCGGGTGAACGTATGCTTGCTGCCGAGCTCGCCACCCGAGTACTCGATCGTGCGGTTTAAGATCACCGCGTTCGTGTTCATGGTGGTCTGTGTGCCCGAGCCTGTCTGGAAGACCGCGAGCTGGAGCGGTCGTCAAGCTTGCCCTCGATGACGTCGACTGCCGCGCGGATGATCTACTCCGCAGTGCTGGTGCCCAACTTGCTCTCCTGCACGTTGTGCGGCTTGCGCTCGCGCGGGAAGTTCTCGAGTGAGCTCTGCGTCTGCTGGCCCCAGTACTTGGAGCTGTTCACCTCGCAAAAATGCGGCTCTGCAGCAGTGACGGCGACGCACCTTCGTTGACAGCTGAATTGGTTCTTTTGTGTGTTTTTATTTTGCCGTGTGTGTTCTTACCAACGTGCGTTGTGGTTTTCTTTGGCGCTGTGAGTTTGTGCTGTTTTTGTGTGTGGATGTTCCCTTCTTTAGGGTGTTCAACGACTTTCCTCGTACATCTCGCGTCTGGGCTTCGCACTTGAGAACGTTCACCACCTCGCATCCCTGCGTCGCAACTGTGCCTCACCTCCGCTACAGGTTCGCGAATGCCCGTTGGTCTTCATCGTTTGATCCAGAAGCCACCATGACCAAGTCGCCAGTTGTCTCCAAAACATATGATGCAGAGCTCACCGGACATTAGGATGGACAACGAGACGCGTAGCTCCACGCTGTTGAGTCATACCTTGGCATCTGCAACGAGGAGGTTGGGGTCAATCTTAGCAACGCCAGCTCGCATGTTGATCTCAGAAAGGCCGACTTTCTCGCGTTCAGGATCGAGATCTTGGCTCGAACACTCTTGGCGTCTGCGGACTTGGGACGAGAAACGAAGAATGAATTTCCTCTCTCACATACAGGAACATGAGGGGGCAACTAGAAGTTCATTCAATGCCGGAGCACACAGAATCGAAAGTCAGATCCTAGATGGACTAAGATACTGAGCCCCAATTTATGTGCTCTTGGCAAAGGATGACTTGCCCCCGCGTGTCGGGTCGTGTTGCGTGTCGTATGCGGCGGCTGCGTTCTGAGGCGTCGCGCTTGGGTGGGCCGAGCTGGGAGCTGATCGTGGCCGAAATCTGTTGGAAAACGGATCCAAGTGAGGCAACCGTGGCGACAGCCGCGATGAGCCGACATTCAACTGAGGTCTCCGCACTGGGACGAGTCGGTGAATCGGCATTCGACAGAAGTCTTCGGGACATGACGCCCGAGACAGGTGCATATGTAGGATTTTTGTATAGGCAGATATGGATGGTCCAGAAGACCTGTAGGGCAGAGAACAAGGACTGTCGGCTGTCAGTTCGAGAATTGCTATCTACGATAACAAGTTGAGTGTGTGCGTGTTCTAACTGTGTAGCTTCCAACAAACTCTACTTGAGGAAAACCCAGAGAAGCCAGGCGAAGAACCTCCTCTGCTAAAGCCTTGGCGCTCCCTTCACGCTGTCAGCTCGACGATGGCTCACTTGGCCCGATCGCCCTGTAGTAAAGGTGCAGCCACATGTACATAAAGTTAGCACCAGTAGAACAGTAGACAGTCGTATGTTGTCGTGGACTGGGTTCTTGTGCTGAGGTCTCTCGGTGCCCTTGTTTGACTTGGACTGGCAGGTGTCGTCCCTGCAGTGCATCCCTGACTTCGGATTCGCTGTCATCGCGGGGTAGCTGGGACTGTCGGCGCCCTGGACTGGCAGATGTCGTTTCTGCAGTATATCTCTAAATTTCGGGTTCGCTGTTCACGGACGTGCTTGTAGTCGCCCGTACTCGCTCGTGGGAAGTCGTGGGGTTTGGTTGTCGTCATGGCGGCGTCATACTGGAGTGATTGAGCCACCAATCGATTCTGAGCAGCGAGGGTAATGCCCCGAAAGAAAGATTGATCGAGCTGCAATACACAACGCATCGTGATGGAGTCGAGCGATGCTGGTCAGTTCAGTTTAGAAGTTGAGGTATATTACGTTACATCTTGAAGACGAAGCACTAATAACCGTTCGAGACTGAGCGCCGCATTGGCTGCGCTTCAGGTCCCGCGTGGAGCCATTGGGCTCTCACACGTCCTCTTCCAGGGCCGTGTTACTGCGCCTCTTTCCTGGAGAACCAGTGCTGGATGTCGCTGTCTAAATATGGTTGCAAAGGAGTCCCGCTCGCGCGTCGCTTGCCACGCTCTGGAGTGAGCTGGCGTCATCCATCGCTATATTTGCCGCTGCGTCGGCCATCTTGTTGTGCGCTCGTAGGTGGTGTTGCCATGTCGCCATGTCACCACGCTGAGCGAGCGATGCCGATCGGCACCTGTGGCGCAGCAGCCAACCTACATCCCATTTCGTTTGAAATATGTGGATATACGTTAAAGATGTGTGGAAGGTCAACTTTGATGTCAACTCCAGCAAAACGCCTAGGTAAACAAGAGAACTGATACACTTGAACCACTATCACTCGTTTTGTCGTGAATAACGACGCAGAAGAGCAGGATGAGAGCCACGTCCACGCCCGGTGCAACTTCAAAGTCGAAATAGTGACCATCCTTTGCGATACGGCCGACTGGGATGCGCTCCGATCCGCGCACGAGCCACACGAGCACCTTGCGAGGGTTCCAGCTGCCTGCGATCTCGAGTCGGTGCTTCGCGCCAGTCTCTGGGTCCGTGAACTGTGCTGACATGTCGATGAACAGCGAGTCCCCACGCGACTCGATCGTGAACAAGTCTTGTTTCGTTGTCGACGCGTCCACGATGACCGTGGCGTGCGCATTGCGGCGCCGGAGTGTGAGCAGCGGCAAGTTGTTCTCGTCATAGATAGTCTTGCGGTCGTGCAGTGAGATGAGGTGCTTGAAGGTCTGGAATCGCTGCTTGTTGGGGAGATCGAGGGCGTAGACTTGGAAGTCGTCATGACCCAAGTGGTTCTTAAAGCGCAGCTTCGTGGTCTCAAGCGAGCAGAAGCGCTTGTTGAGGGCCACGAGCGGCGCCTCGGTCTGTGGGACGAGCGCCTGATTGAGGTTTGGCTTTGATGCGTTACCGCCCATTGCGATGGCTGGTGATGAAGGGTAGCTGGAGTGCGGGGCTTGTGCTGCAAGCAGAGTAAAGTGGAATAACTGATGAGTGGCGGGGCACGCATCGAGTCTATCGACGAATGAAAAACTGATGACAGAGGATTTTCCTGCCATGCATCCACAAGGTGAACCTCTGGAGGATGGGCCATTCAGTGTAGTGTTTCTGTGAGCTTTCTAAATGCTGTAGCACAAAAATCAAGCCACAGGGGGAGCAGCTATAACTTTACGGATGAATCGCAATGTAGTGGTGGTTCATGAACAAGAGCAGAGAGGAGGACGTTGCTTACTGGTATGCTTGTTTGCGGTTTCCAAGACTACATCCTCTTTCACATTGCAAGCAAATCGTTTTCACACAAAGAAAGCGCTGGTATTCCATAGGCCTCCACCCAGAATATCGGCACACAAGATACACGTGTAACTCTCAAACTGATCTGAACGTGTGTCACACAACAAAATCCACGATGATATGACAACACCGCTAATCACTCTTACACTTGGTCAAACCGAAAGCTTTCAGTTCATTCCTCACTTCAAATTTCTAACACACTCAACACACACTCAGTACAATGGGCTGCAACGTCTCGATCGAAGACCTCAACATCGCGCTCACGCCGCTGCCGACGCTCATGGTCGTGATCGACAAGCGCTTCTGCTCGGACGAGCCCACAAAGCTGCGCCTCTAGGGCGACATTGTCAGCCATGACTTCGACGTCTTCGACCTGCGCACACGCAAGAAGGTCTTCCGCATCCACAAGCCCCTGATCACGGTCACCGATCCGCGGACCATCTTCGACGAGAACAACGTACCGATCGTCAAGCTCACGAGGGAGCTCGGGTACGAGAACTTCTTTGCCACAAACGCCAAAACCGGCAAGGACCTCTTCAAGATAGACGCTGGCGTGGGAATTCTCTACGTTGACGTCAACGCGCGGTTCAAGGACGCGGCCACGGGCGAGAAGTGTCGCGTCAATATCAGCGGCAGTTGGTCGCCGCGCAAGGTCGTGATCTGGATGGTGCGCGAGGCGAACCTCACACCGACGCCCATCGGCCGCATCGAGAGCATGGGCAACGCCTACGACGTTGAGGCCGCGCCGGGCGTCGACCTGATGCGCATGATGATGATCTGCGCAACGCTCGATGGCGCTCTCGATAGCTCAAACTTGTTCTAAGAAGCCGGTAGGGTTAATAAAGCTTGATGCCAAGTATTCATGCAAGAAATCTAATGATGCAACCATATGTGGAGCAGCGTAGGTTAAGTATGCCTTACTGTGCTTGCCCCCACGGTCTTCTGTTTGAATACCAAGACCCAATACCATAGAACTCTTGGTGCTGCACTGCCAGCAATCGGATGCCAGCACGCCTAAGAACACAATTTCAATGATGTTCTCTAATGTCCTCTTATAAGCGGTTGCATGACAATGTTCTCACTACCCGTCGTGGTTCTACAAGCACGCGTTTGTTGCGCTTGTTAATATCCTGGAACAACTCGAGCTTGGATAAAGCAAAGAATATATAAATTACAGTGCTTAGAGAACCACATCGCTATCGATATACAGTATGATCGGATGGATCTCCGCGTCGCACACCTAGTCGCTCGCCTTCTCGTCCAAGACGATGCAAATCAGCACCATGAGCGCGACGTCGACGTTCGGTGCGACCTCCATGTAATAGTCCTGCGTCCCGAACAAGAGGTTGCCTGGGGCCGTGAGCGGACGGAAGATCTTGCCGACGGGCTCACGGAAGCCCGTCTTGCCGCGGTCGAGCCAGATGAGTGCTTTGCGACTGCACCAGTCGCCCTCGAGGCCCATGAGGCACCGCTGGCCGGTCACGACGTCCGTGAACTCGACGCGCAGGTAGGTCTCGAAGAGCGTGAGCTTGGCCTCAATGTCGAAGAGCGGCTTGCTTGAGTCGCTGCCGGCGTAGACGTTGTAGCTGGGCGTGAACGAGAAGAACTCCTCCTTCATGTTGGCGATAGGCACGTTGTTTACGTCCAAGAGCGTCTTCTTCTCACGCAAAGAGAAGACGCTGCCGCTGATGCGGAACCAGACGACGCCCGAGTTCGCGTCCTTGATCGTGAAGTCGTCGCCAGAGAGCGACCAGAACTTCTCGTGCAGGTGGAGCGTCACGAAGTCTGGATTGCAAAAGATCGAGTTGATACCGGCGATGGGCTTCTGCTGCGGTACCAGGTGCAGGTTCAGGACGTCGACGATCGACGAGTTGCAGCCCATGGTGATTGAGAGAAGTGTGTACTGGAGATTGCTTGGCCTGTGGTAGAGCTGGTGAGATTGGAAATGAACTCTGGCAAAGCGACGGCTGTGGTGGCTGCCTGAGTGGATTTTGTGGCCATGTTGCTTGTGGCTCCAGAGGGTGAAGCCACTGGTTCTTAGGGTGCAACGACGAAGTGTCTATGTTGCATTTGACTCAGTTGGACCCAGTTGGACCCACAATCAGCAGCGCTTGAAGACCCACTCTTTTCTATGGGCAGAGAAAGTTCACTTGAGTCTGTTGATGACTCGCGAAAAGATCAGCTCCAAGAATCGACCAAATGAGCATTTCGACCGCCACACACTCGCAAAGGGCAGGAGCGGATTGGCTGCCAAAGCAAATGAGCAAACGAGGGTGTGTGAACCTCACTCAAGGGCGACTTGGCTCAAATCAACTTGCTAACATCACAGACACGTCAATGAATGCGAATGGCGCTTCTTTTGTGTGAAGTGTGTACTCACAATAGAAACAAAGGTGTCCAACAAAGTACTTTTTGCGTCCACTTCAACAGCACCACTCAAGCTGTGGATACTCCCTCACACACTCCCTTGATGTGCTTGGACGCAGTCAACCAGCTCGTCTCCAATCGCCATCACCACTATGGGCAGCTCGCATTCTGCTCTGACGCAGCATGTGGCGCTCACGCCCCAGCCGTTGCCAGTCGTTGCAATCAACGCTCGCTACTGCCAGCCCCGCGTTATGACGCTGGAGGAGAAGTTCTCGTTCCTCTTGGGAACCGCTGGTCGCACTTTTCAAGACGCGCACACGAATGTCATTCGGTTCATCATCGACAGCGAGCCACCGAGTAGCCGCAAGACGCTCTGTGGTCCGAACAAGGCGCCGATCGCCAACTACAAGAGCAAGCGGTTCTCAAGTGAGCCCAACGTCCTCTACGTGCACCCAGGCTCCGGTCACGACGACCGCGAGTGGTTCCAGATCTACGCGAAGTACGCCAGCGGCAGTCGAACGACCGTGCGCGTTCAGTTCATCGATCGCCTGACCAGCGAGCCGTGCGAGATCGGCTTTGCGGGCAACTGGAGGAAGCGCGACGCGTTCTTCTGGCTCAAGCGAGGCGAAATGGGCGTCCGCAGTCCCGTGGCCAAAGTGTACAGACTTTCAGGGTCATTCCGACGCAAGTACCGCGTTGTCATTGTCGCCAACATGGACACGGCGTTGATCGTGATGCTCTGTGGCATCTTGGAGGACAAGCGCAACCCATCAGGCTTTGACTCAGACGGATGAGACAATCAGCTGGATGCGGAGTTCACCAGCAGCGACTGAGAGGTCGATCGTCAACCTAGAGCTCATTGGAAGTCATATAGTAAAAGCCTATCATTACCATTCACGCTATTCAGTCTACGTGAATGACAGGAACATCGAGATTCAGAACGTACCATTGCACACTTCTGAGAAAATGCATCCATAATAAAAATGTACCCACAATGACAGAGTCATGTCCAGGTCGTAACCAGGTCTCAGTGTGAACTTTGAGATGCACCCACTACGTCTTAGACCTCCGAGTGCATCCGTCCAGCCATCCAGCTCAGCAACAGCTCATTTTCCATTTCACTCTAGTCAAGTGCACATCCACAAGGCACCTACCTACCTGTCAACTAATAACCTGAACGCCAGCAGCATCGTCATCATGGGCTGCTCCTACTCGGCCCAGTACCAGGACATGGCGCTCGTACCTCAGGCTCAGCCGATCGCCGCGATTGATCCTCGTCACTGCGACCCGCGTCGCTGTGTAACGCTGCGCCAAGAGTTCCGCTTGTTCAAGACTGGCAGCGCGTTCGTCGACGCGCACACTGGTGCTGCGCGCTTTGTAGTCAAGACGAAGCTGCTATCAGGCAGAATGACGCTACTGGACGCCACCAACGTCACCAAGACGCCGATCGCGACGTACAAGCAGAAGGCGACGTTCTTCAGCAAGCCGGTCACATATGTGCACGCGGGCAGTAACTCGGACGGCCCCGAGCTCTTCCAGATCCACGCAGAGTACGTCAGAAACGGCACCACGAGCGTTCACGTCGTGTTCACTGACGTCTTGACTCGCCAGCGGTGTGAGCTCGGCTTTGTGGGCGACTGGCACTTCCGCGATGGCTTCTTTTGGCTCGACCGCGGTCTCACAGGCGTCCGCGAGCCTGTAGCCAAGGTGGATTGCTTGAAAGACTTCGCGACGCACAAGCTGCAGGTCGACATCGCGCCGAATATGGACACGGCGTTGATCGCCATGCTCTGCAGCATCTTGGCAGCCGAGGAACTTCAAAAAGAGAGCAGTTCCTGATCGGCTCAGTCTCTCGAGTCTGAGTTCAAGGACCTCAGGTACTTGAGTTTCGTCGCGAAGATCCAGTTTACGAATACTGGGAGCATACGCTGACGAAGCCATGTCAACCAAGCCGATCCGAGACAAAACCTGGAAAGGTCGAGAGGACGAGCAGGATGCCTCGGTGGCATCATCTCCGCGTGACGATGGCCAGGAGGTCGCGAAGGCGGCTTGAGTTTTTGTACTGTACAATAGTGTGCAGTCTGTGAAAACCGAGTTCCGGCGGCGTCGCCCTTGAGAAGACGAAAGGCTACCTCTCCTCTGGAACGAGTACGTGACGATGCCGCGGAGATATCTGAGTACGAAACAAGCTCGAGACATGAGCATCCAGTGGTGGTTGTTGCTTTCACTTATTTGTCATAACATCGATACTGAATTCAAATACCGTTATGCAAAGCATTTCTCATCAGATGTGCCTATTCATTACGATTGCAATCGCTTGTTGGATGGATGTAGGGGCAGAACACCTACTGTACCCAAGTGAGGCACTTGCAAGTATGATACTACATTTGGAGCCTCATTCATTCTCTATTGCTTTCGAGTGCACTGTGATGCATTCTCATGAGACTCATTCCCGTTTTGCACAGGGAAGCGCGCACCATCGCCACTGTACCAAGAACAACAACACGTGCCTGGCTAGCGAACATCGTCATGGGCAACTCGTACTCGGCCCAGTACGTAGACGTGGAGCTCGTGCCTCAAACGAAGCCGGTCGCGGGATCGGCGCATGCTTCTGCGAGCCCAGTCGCATCGTGACACTCTACGAAGAGTCTCGATCACTCTCGACAGACTTCACGTTCCTTGACGCAGACAGTAGAGCCATTCGCTTCGAGGTCAAGGGTGAGCTGTTCAAGCGGAGAAAGACGCTGCTGGACGCCCACGGAACGCCCATCGCGACCTTCAAAGAGTCCAAGACGCGCTCGAATAATCCTATTGCACGTGTGCACGCTGGAGGTAGCTATGAGAGCTCCGAGCTCTTTGAGATCCACGCAAAGTACGAGAACAACGGCAGCGCCAGCCTTCGAGTCGCCTTTATGAACAAGTTATCGGACAAACCGTTTGAACTCGGCTTTGAAGGCCACTGGTACCAACGCGACGGGTTCTTCTGGCTCGACCGCGGTTGCACGGGCGTCTGCATGCCTGTGGCGAAGGCATATTGCCCAGACGTCAGTGGCGTGAAGCACAAGAGTCAAGTGGACGTCGCGCCAAACGTGGACGCAGCGCTGATCGCGATGCTCTGCGGTCTCCTGAAGACCAACGAGTGGCGAATGGAACAGAGTTATTGAGGCTTTGGACGTTTCTTGAGCAATTTTAATGTGATCTTGGCTTCCGAAGCAGAATCGCTGTGTGTGCATCGTTGACTCAAGATTTCCGAGCTCACAGAAAAACAACTACTTTCATTTTCCACTGATAAAATCCAGTCTGACTTCGCAAATCCAGCACTTTGTGGGTCTCACACTAAGGTGTACGTTTCTGAACACGATAACTCAGCCCAGCTGCTCGACGAAGTGGTGCGTCCTCATCCAGTCCACACCAGCGTCTTGTCTTCATTTCCCAACTTCCCCATTCAACCTCTCACCTCCTCAACAACAATGGGCTGCAGTCAGTCCATCGAGACCATTCGTGCCATGGCCACGCCAGGCTACCAGCCCAAGGCGCCAAAGCCGTCAGCTCCGCGCACAACACCCACGGGCATCGCGGGGCTCGGAATGACCGATTTCATCCGCACCGTCGCGAACCCAGCGTACCGCCCGAAGTCTGAGTCTGTTGTAAGCAGCGGCCAGCAGGTCGTGGCGATTGACCAGCGGTTCTGCAGCGCCAGCTCCGTCACGTTGCACCTGCGCGAGAAGTTCTTCTCGTTCTCGGGCGACAGTTTTTCGATCCGGGACGTCAATACAGGCGCTGTCTGGTTCCGCATCGCTGGCAGCGCTCTATCGCTCCGCGAGAAGAAGACGCTGCTGGACGCGAGGGGTACGTCCGTGGCCTCCATGAAGGAGGAGTTCTTCTCGTTCATGCCCAGCTATCACGTCTATAGTACCGCGGGAGCCTCGCTCTTTGAGATCCACTGCAAGTTCTCGATCATGAGCACTGACCTGCGCGTCGAGTTCACCAACAAGGCCACGCACAAGCGCTGCAAGATGGGGCTCAGCGGCGACTGGGTGCATCGTAAGGCGACCATTTGGCTCGAGACCTCTGGTGGCAGGAGAGAGACGGTCGGACGGGTGTATCGTTCGCTCACTGCGGCCAGGAATATCGCGCTTGGCACGCAGGACTACTACTTGGATATTGCGCCGAACGTCGACTTGGCGCTCATGACGCTCATCTGCGTCGTGCTCGACGAGAAGGCGAGTGACTAAGACTAACAGAGACCTCCAGTGTACCACAAACCTATATTGTAAAATCTAGAAGCAGATAACCATGAATCTACCTACCTTCTTCTGTGCTCTGCCATGCGGTCACCCAGCCTAGGCACCCGCGGCGTCCTTCACGATCGTGAACAGGATCTCGCTCTTCGGGAAGCGCTCGGTCAGCTTCAGCTCGTCGTTCAGGCGCGTGATCTCGCTAAACTGCTGCTCGCACAAGAACGCCATGAGGTAGACTTCAAAGAAGCCCTGGCTCAGGCGCGCGCGCTCTGCGTCGCCCAGTTCACGCAGCAGCTTGGCGCCTAGCGCTGAGATCTTGTCGAACGCGCCGCTGCGCTCGTACACCTCCATGAGCTTCACGATGCTGCCCATGGGCAGGTCAATCTTGTTTTCAATCGCATAGTCGACCAGGTGCGCGCATTCGTCCTCCCACTTCTGCTCGAGGCAGTGGTCGATCACCAGGTGCAGCACGAAGCCGTTGCGCTCAATGACCTTTGGCACGGCGCTCCACACGTTCAGCAGGTGCTCGAGGCGTTCGATCGGCGTCTTGTCGTCCGATTCCGAGCCTGAACCTTTTGCTGATGCTGAGGCGCGCAGGAACCGAGCCACGAGCAAACGAATGACCTGAGCACCGGCGGGCGCGCGGCGCTCCTGCATCATGCTTAGCACTTGCGCGAGCTGCTCGAGTGATGGCTCGCCCTTGAGCATCTCCCACATCACTTTGTTGAACACCTCGCGCTCGGCCTTCGAGTGGACGCTGGATGACGACGGATGCTTGGGCTTGGTCAACTGGTTCTCCAGGATGCTCTTTTGCTGGGAAGGCTGAGCCGGTCGCCCGACATTGTCCTTGGCCTTCTTGTCGCCCTCGATTGCGATCCACGTGTGGATCATGGCGATGGCCGTGTCGTACTGCTCGAGCTTGCACGCCGTGCGCAGTGCCTGCGTGAAGCGCTGCTGGAAGGGCGCGATCTGTTGTGTCGCGTACGAGCCAAAGACCTCGACGGCCTCGTTGTGGCGCTTCATGTAGATGCACGTGTTGAAGAGTGTGCTCCAGATGTTCGGGTACACGATGTAACCCGCATCTTTACCCATGTGGCGGTACACGTGGAGAGCGTTCTCGAGCTGCTCGGGCGTACGCTGGCGGGACCGGAAGCTCGCCTGGATCGCCATCTGGTACGAGTTCTTGCCCAGCACGAGCCAGGGAAAGTGAACTGGGAAGTCGTCGATGATGCGGCGCGCCAGGTCGCCGCGAGACGCGGAAAAGCACGACTTGAGCACCTTGCGCAGCGTCTGCGTGGAGCCAAGGGACTTGGCGATACTTTCGGGCGCCTCGAAGAACTCGACGACCGTCTTGTGGTCCGAAAGCCCCACGAGGATGTCGATGTACGCCGCATGGGTGTCCTTGCTCAGGCGCGTCCAAACCTCCAGTTGCTGGCGGTCCGGCGGTGATGTGCTGTCTTCACTACTACTGCTGCTATTAGAAGAGGTTGACAAGCTGAGCAGCTCATCGATCTTGACCAGACGGTCGGCCTCGTACTGTTCAAAGAGCGCCTTGGCCTCTTTCTGTGCATCAATGCCTTTGCAGAGAGCGACCGCGCGCACGAGCTGTCGCACCACGTTCTTCTCGCTCAGGAACAGCACATTCTCCGTCGTCACGGTCTTACCGAAGAAGCACGACGGGTTTCCGATCTTCAATACCTGTGCCTTCGCGGTCAGCTCGATGAACGTGTCGAGCGGGATCAACTGCATCACCTGCGGCCGCTCAATCGCCTCAACCGCATCTTCACTGTCGCTGGTAGAGCCGTTAGGCGACAACTGCGCGCTGGCTGCGGCGTCCCAGGCGTGCACCTCGCCGTCCTGGATGAAGAATGGCTCGCAAGTGCGCATCGTGCGCCACATGTTCATGAGCTGCGAGCCGCTCTTCGTCGTGGACACGTGGCGCTTGAACGCAAACTTGGCGCGCTTTAATTCGCGAACTGAGCTGATGTCCATGGTGATCTCCACGTCACCGGCTGAGAGGATGACCGGTTGCGTCGGCACGCGTCGCTTCATGCTTCCCGCATCGGTAGGCTCCGTCGCAGCGCTGCTGGCTGCGGTCTCAGCATCAGGAATAGACGCAGCATGGGCCTTATTGCTCTGGCGCGCGGTCTTACGCACGCTGCGTCGTTGCTTCTCCTCCACCGACGGTTGCTGCTGCTTTGTGTCGATCGATGGCACAACCGTGGCCTCTTCGCTCGTTGCTGGCGGCGTTTTCTTCAGACCGAGCCAGGAGAAGAGGTCAACGCTCTTGCCCCAGAGCTGCCGCGTCTGGATATGCTGCAGACGGAGCTGCGGGTACTGGAGCTGCTGCTGATGATGATGAGGCTGCAGACGCGGTCCATTGCTGCGCAGCGCGAGGCGTGGCCGTTGGATCCGGCGCAGCAGCATCTTCGCTCTCGCTTTGGTGCCACACAAGTTGCTTTGTTGGTGTGCACGCTGTTTGCTGTTTATGGGTAAATCACGAAAATAGCTATGGAAGGCAAATATAATTACGGTAATACAACTATAAATTACGTAAAGCAAAAATTAGACACACTTGTGAAACAGCAGCTCACTCAAATATCGGTGTTTTCACTGCTATACCGGTATTTACAGCTTTTTAAAATGGATACATTTCTATGACAGACATGGGAAACGATCCGTTTTGCGTGTCAAACATTTTGCTTGACGCGTGCACAAATTAATTGAAGCGTGCACAGAAAGATCTTGAAACGTCGCTCTCGCATCTTCACCTCACATTTCAAAGCAAGCAAGCATGGAGGGTGAACGCGCGCCGCAATTCAGGTGCAGACTAACGGAGGACCAGATTGATGCGGCTGAGGCGATGATTGTGCGCCAGCGTCTTCCATTGCGGAGGCAGCTAATCGTGTTGGCTTTTCTCATCCAGCTGTATCACGGCAGCTTCAAAGCCGTCGAATGCTTCGGATTTTGGCCGGCGCAATCATTGATATAGACCGCCACCCGAAGCACCAACCACAGCAGCTTGCTCCCAAGACCTCCAGCCGCAGCAGCGCCAGCCGCTTCGCGCTCCTCGCACGCGTGGACGCAGCGCTGCACCAACCGGACAGAGCTCAATGAAGCTGAGCGACCAGCCGGCGTACATCAGACCCGAGTATGTCACGAGCAGCAGAAAGTTCGCTCTCTTCTCATGTTCTCTCACTTTCTCTCTCTTTGCAGCTCATTCCAGCTTTCTCTTCGCCAAACGCAGACCCTACACAGCTTCCACCACAGACACACCACCATGGCCCGCATCTTCAGCACCGTCCTCGTCGTGGC
>JAASGT010000637.1:0-19775 GCA_023334315.1 Globisporangium alternatum
TAATTTCGCATGTTGTAAAATGTATGCAACTTGTAATGCTATGCAATGAGTAATTCTTTTGAGAGCAGGAGCAAAAGAATGGGTTCATTTAAAAGAAAGAACCACGGAGACGGAGGTGACACGAAAGTTGCAGGAAGGTGGCGTTGGTTGTGGCAGAGTTTTTTTTTTTTCATTGTTTTCCGGTGCGCTTGGTAACAATATGTTTTTTTAAACTGTCTCAAAGTGAGCTCCACAGCACTGTGTCACAAATAACTTGTTTGCAACACTCCTCCGAAGATTCCTCGCCACTCACAATCGAAAAAGATCCAACCACTAGCAGCTCAAGATGCTCGCCACCATGCTCAAGATGCGCGCGCCTGCGGCCTCCGCGGCGCGCAAGCAGCTGTCGCCGGCCGCCAACAGCGCCTTCGCCATGCTCTTCAGCTCCAAGCGCGAGGACAACCCGTCCGTGTTCTTCGACATCTCGATCGCCGGCAAGTCCAGCGGCCGCATCGTCTTTGAGCTGCGCGCCGATGTGGTGCCCAAGACCGCCGAGAACTTCCGCCAGCTCTGCACGGGTGAGGCCGGCGTTGGCAAATCGGGCAAGGTACGCACGCGCTGCTCTTGCTACTGCTGTTGTTGTTAATGGCTGGCTGGCTGCATGGGCTCTTCCTCACTAATCTGTGATGCCAACGACTCTTGCTGCTTTGCTGCAATGTGAACAAACAGCCTCTGCACTACAAGGGCTCCAAGTTCCACCGCATCATCCCCAACTTCATGTGCCAGGGCGGCGACTTTACTGTACGTTGCGAGTGATGTCAACTAGAGCTATGCGCGTGTGCTCGGAGCATTACGACGCAGTGAGATGAACGAGACTCACCGTGGTTTGTGATTGCTTTTCTTGTGTGCTCTTATGCTCTCACAGCGCGGCAACGGCACGGGTGGCGAGAGCATCTACGGCGAGAAGTTTGCGGACGAGAAGTTCGAGCTGAAGCACGAGGGCCCTGGCGTGCTCTCGATGGCGAACGCCGGTCCGAACACGAACGGCTCGCAATTCTTCCTCACGACCGTCGACTGCCCGTGGCTCGACAAGGCCCACGTCGTCTTTGGCGCGGTACGACACCCAGTGTTATCACGCTAGTTGGCTATTGTAATGTTGCTGACCTATATGGCGTTGTCGTTTCTGTGTGGATTGTAGGTGACCGAGGGCCACGATGTGCTTGAGCTGATGGAGCAGATGGGCAGCTCCTCTGGCGCCACTCGGTACGCCTCTCACTCGTACTTCATCCTTCTTGTCCTTGAACTACTGCTTTGACGCTGACATTGTTTGCGTGTGTATCGATTGTTCTCTACAGCGTGCCTGTCGTGATTGAGGACTGCGGTGAGCTTTAAGCAGCCCCAGCAGCTTTGAAGACAAAGGCAAGTGGCGTCAATAAGAGCCAGAAAACTCACCAACAAGTGTAGCTCTCCAGTTCGTTCACTCCCCATGCGATGAACGTCGCAGTGATGGCAACAATAGCATGGCCTCCTCCTCTCTCTTTTACCATCATTATTTGCATGTGCTTCTCTCGTTTCGATGCTGTTTATGTGGGATCGATCATATCGACTCAAAGCGAAGGTTCGCGATCACGAGGCGCTCCGACTGGACTCCTGGACGACGACTCGTAGAGCTCGACACCTCTGATGGCTCACTGCCGAGAGCGAGCGTAAACCGATTGTCGGAGCCGAACGCGGACACGCAACTGGAAAACCGGAGCGAGAGCGCCTTTGCCGCCTCGCTGTCGATCGGAATCGCAGCGCTTTGCTCGAGATCCAGCGCCAGTATCGTAGTTCCAGTGGCGTCCGCGACGAGCATGAGACTCGACTCGCCGCTCTGGTTGCTTTGACTCGAGAGGTCGGCTCGCACTCGCGTCATGAAGGACGGCAGGCTCGTGATTCCAGTCCAAGGAGCCAGGCGAATCCGTCGGAGCACGCTCTGCTGCAGGTAATCCCGGACTTCAAAGCACCAGAGTGGGCCTGGACTAGTGGGACTGTTGTTGTCACTGTGCCTTTGATCTGACACTGCGTAGATGACTAGTGGCTTCTCAGTGGCCACGAACCTCGCTAACGCTCCAGAGCCATCGCCACTTCCAAGATGCCACTCGTCTGTCGGAGAGAGCTCAACTTCATTCGAAGTCATCATGCCACTCCAGCCAAAGACCTTGACGAGCGTAGCGCCAGTGTGGTCGTCCACAGTCGTGAGTAGGAATGGAAACACTGTGAGCGGCGACGCTATGAACCCGCGGGCTTCCGTGAAAAAGTTCTTCTCCACTTGGCTCTTCGTGTCCACATCCACCACTCTTTCGATTGTACCACCACCTGCGGGTTTTCGCTCTCGTCTTGGTGATGTGGACAACAGCAGCTCTCGGTATACGATCTCGCGCTCGCGATGGGCGTTGTTGTTGCTGAAGCTGGGCTTGAGCTTCTTTACAGTTGAGTTCGCAGCTGGATCTTGACTCATTGACTGGAGCAGCAGCTCCGAGAGGTCCACCAGTAGGACGCGGTGGTCAGCGAGCACAACGACTGCCACGCAGGTGCCGACAAAGCGGAGCTGCTCAATAGACGAGGAGGCACTACTGCCGTTAGTGGTCTCCGTCGCACGGCCACTTGCTGCTGCTGGAAGCCTGCGTCTCAAAGTCCTGAGACTCTTGTCCTTCTCACTGCTGCCTGGCTTTCGCGCGGTATATCGCGCGGTATATCGCGACTGCTTGAGCGGTAGCTGCGACTGCGCGATGAGCTTCATCGCGCTCAGATCAAACACTCGCAGGGCTCCATCGTCGTACCCTGCGAGCAGGATCGAGCCTGAGCGCGACGAGCTGCCGTTCACGGGCAGAAACGCGTTGTTGGCTACCATGAAAGTGCATTTCGCTCCCCGAACTGTGAACTGGGCGACCTCGCGTGAGAGCTCAGGCACCCAGCAGCAGATCGTACTGTCACCCTTGCACAGTGTGAGAAGCACCGAGTCCTCTAGCGCCCAGCTCACACACTGCAAGCTACTATCGGATGCGCTGTCTTCACTGGAGACACTGTTGGCCTTTTTCACCACTCGCTTGGGTGATCCGTCCTTGAACACCAGCAGCGTGACAGCACCATCCTGGGTCGCAACGATCCCGAGTCCACGTAGTGGATCCACCGACAAACTCCGTGGCGAGCTGTCCAGCACAATATGATAGAGCAGCGGGAGTCCGCCTCGCGCCACGAGCTGCCAGTCCACTTGTGCACTCGCACGCGAGGACTTGACTGGGAACTGGTGGATATAGAGAGTGTGGCTGACCATCGATCCCCTCACGAGGCGCTGCGTGTGCTTGTCGCCACTAATGGAGATCCACTCGAGAAAGTCGATCACGATCTTCTTCGCTCGTTTCTGCTGCTCTTCGTTGGCGTGCAGCATGAGCTGCGATGTCGCGACCAGAGACTCGCACACGAGGTCGTACACGAAGCAGAACGCCGTGTCGTCGACGCACAGGAGATAGCGACGGCGGCCGAGCGACTCGACGGGGCTCGCTCGCACGATCTGGATCGGGCTCGGGAACGCGTCTAGTAGCTTTCGCGCGGTTAATGGCCTCGTGCTGCTGCAGGTTGTATCTTTGTCACTGTGTATGGCAGTGTCCACGTTGAGCTCGTGGACCTCCAGTTGACATGTATCGCCAGTGAGGGTAACGAATTTCTTGTAGCCGATTGGGATGATGGCGCGAACCTTGCAAGAATCTGAAGTAGAGACCTCTTTGGACCACATAATGGAGCACGTGGACGCGTCGGCGAGGACTAATACAGCCGAAGACGTTGTTGAGTCCGTCGTTCTCTCACAGCTGATGAATAACATGCCTTCATGTTCTCCATCACCTTCGTGGACAAAGTCCATCGTGAGGATCGAGGTGATGCCGATTGGAAGTGGGATCACTCGGGTTGTCGAGTTGTTGACTTCGTGATCATCGCCATCACTATTAGAGCTCTTCTTCAATGGGACTACTGCTGAGACTGAGACTGAATCCAGTATCGAGGACACAGTCGCGATAAACTTCCCACTCGGAGATAGCCGCATGAGCACGATCTCGGCTTTGATGCTGCCGTCATTGCCTTCTGATCTTCCCTCCACTTTCCTATTGTCATAACGGAAGGTTTGCTGGCCGGACTCGAGATCGTCGACCACCAGAGCGCCACCAAGTGCGAACACGAGGCTCCCAGTGGTGTACGACCACGCGACAAGCCTAGGGTTCACTCCAAGCACGACGTTCGACATCCGTAGCGAACCATGTTCCGTTGACGACACTTGGAAAGTCGATATCTCAACATCCGAATCCTCCGCCTCCTGCACTGTTGCGTCTTGCTTGAGAACGAGCGCGTCCATGGCAAGATGCAGGCTGAACTTGGGCTTTGATGACGGCACTGGGATGTGCGACGACGGCGACATTTCTTCCAAATCGTAGCCATCAACACCACTGTGGCCAGCAAACTCGAATACATCCTTGCTCTCACCGTGGTCAGCTGGGCTCGCAATGCCAATCCGACCACTGTTGTTGTCTTCTTGGCCAGTGTCTTCTTTGCTGCCCAGCTGATCTGAACCAAGAGCAACAGGGAACGCCGCGGGAAGCCCAGTCTCGCCATGGAACTCCCACACAAAGAGCGTGCTCGAACTCCCACTCGCGACCAGAAACCTTCCGTCTTCTGTGAAACATGCACGCGAGACCTCGCCGCTCTGCCCCAGAAAGAATTGCTGCTTCCTGCTGAAGCGCTGCTTCGCGTCCCACCTCCAGACGCATAGCGAGCCGTCGGTACCACCCGTGGCCATGTACTTTAGGTTTGGACTCAACGTAATAGACGAGATCGATTGCTGGCCGAGCAGTGGGATCGTCTGCGTACACTGCATGGCCGGCAGTGAGAACACGTACAGACGGTCGCTCTTCGAGAGCACGAGCAGCTCCGACACGTCTCGGGCTATGAGGAGCTCCTTGAGCTGTTCCCTATGAGAGGGTGCGACGGTCGAACACGGGAGCAGCGTTCTCGAATACAGTACCACGACGCTGAGCTGATCGGCGCTGATCATCGCCATGTACTTCTTGTCCGAACTGAGACAGAACTGTCCACTGTCTGTAAAGAGATCCACGATCAGCATCTTCACGGCCGCGTACTCGCGCTGCCTTGCATCGTACATACACAACTGCTGACCCGAAGCGGACGTGTAGAGATACTCGCCGTCGCGGTTGTACTGGATACAGCGGATCGCGCTCTGGTGCTGCTGGAACTCGCGCAAGACACTCGTCATGTTGCTCCCATTGCGCATGTCAAAGATGCGCGTGCACCCGGACACGAAGCCCACGGCGATGATGCCGCTCTCTACTGGCGACACCACCAAGCACGCCACCTGGTCCTTCTGGACGTCAAACTCGTACGATTGCTGGCCAGAGACAACGTCCCAGATGCGCAGCGTGCCGTCTCGTGAAGTTGTCACAATCTCGTCTTTCTTGATTACCTCATCGTCACCACAGGATAAAAGGGAAATCGGTGTGAGCGCCATGGTCGTGATCGCATCCGTGTGCGAGCGCAGGATCGTGTCGTAGCGCTGGTCCGAGATGTCGAGCACGCCGATCGCGCCGTTGCGACTGCCCACGAGCACGCGGAGGCTGTCGAGTGAGACTTGCACCGAGGCCACGCCGGCCTCGTGCTGTGCCTCGAGGAAGAAATCCGTGAAGTCGAGCGGCCAGACGCGCAGGAAGCGGTCCTCAGAGCCCGTGACGCAGAAGCCCTCGTTGATCGAGAGGCAGTTGATCGCCGCGTCGTGCAGCTGGTAGACGCACACGACGTCCCGTGTGTCGTAGTCGATCAACAGAAGCGCTCCCAGGCTGGACGACACGTATAGCGGCCGCATGCGCGGGATATTGGACGGAAACGCCTGGTACACGGGGTCGAAGCCCACGTCCGTGAACACTGTGCCCCGCGAGTACTCGTTCAGGATCACGGGACTACCCGACAAATGGCTGTTGCGCAGACGCCAGAAGCGCACGTTCTCCTTGCCGCAGGACACGAGGTGGTCGAGTTCGTAGGGCGAGAACGCGATAGTCGTGACGGGGAAGTCGCACGTTTGCTTGGCGACGATCGGTATAGTGACGCTGTTTCCGCTCGTTGTTGTTGCTGTAGTTCCCTTGCCGCCTCGTAGAGCCGAGCAGTCCCAGACGAAGATCTGCATGCGGCACGACTCATCACGCCCCACAGCACAGAGACGCATCACCGCTGTTTGCTCGTCTTGGAGCGAGAAGCAGAGCGCATGGACACCTCTTGCCTGGCCCTTCAGCACCGTCACGCACGCTCGGCGCTGAACATTCCACACGCGAATACTAGGTGAACCTTCTTCCACAGACGCCAGCAACGAGCCATTGCTCGAGAGCGCCAGTCCGCAGATGGACGCAGTGTGGCCTCGCAGGAAGTACTCGGTGGCGCTGGAGCTTGAGGAACCGATTGAGCTCCCACCACCATTCGTTGCAGCTGTGCTCTGGTTGTCGGTATCAACATTGTTGTTGCTGAATGGTGATGACGATGATTTCCTATCAGCTTGAAAATCGCGAATGATGATGGTCGAGAAACTCGAGTAGATGCAGCACGAGCTCCCTGGGAGCCACACGAGAGCTTTTGGGAAAGGATTCGAGAACCCGACGATGTGCTTGAGCGTCAGAATCGGGTCGGGCCACTCATTCTTCGTCACGGAGGCCACACTTTTCCGCTTTGTCGTCGTCGTCGGGATAGTTGATCGCTGCATCGAATATGATTGAGTCGTAGTCACAGTCGAGCGATCTGTTTGCTGATGGTCGCCTGGTGTTTCGTATAGAGCGATGCCAGCATCGCGGATGATCTGGTCCGCCTACAACGCGAGAATATAAACACGGATGGCGTCAACAACAACGGCAAAGTGACGGCTTGCATGAAATTGGTTCGCATGCCACGAAGAGTCACTTACTCTAGCGAGGATGGAGTTGCGATCGCGATGTAGGTTGTGCTCTCTCGTGGCTGGCGACGACTTCTCAAACACCGTTCGCGAAGGCAACTGGGCCTGAGATCCATTCTTCGCAGGTGATGGCGAGTTCTCGCTGATGATGCTCGAGTGAAGATCATCAAATTCATCCAGTGGTGTGGTGGGCTCACCATGCCCAAGCTGATTGGAAAACGACTTGCTCGCTCGTGTGGCTGCTGTTGTCTTCTTTGGAGAAACTAGCTGCGGTGGTGGGAGAACTTGCCAATCGTACTGCATCCCAGGCGTTTCTGGGAAGCGGAGCGTCTGTGGCAGAGTCTGCAGTGCAAACACACATACAAGTTGGCAGATATTTTCGACAATGGAAACGAACGCTTCATACAAGTCACAGGGTAGTAAAGAAAATCGTACCTGCTGGGTGTACAGCGTCGCAGAGGTGAACACGTTGCGTACGTTCATAGCTGCGCAAAGCGTCACACTCTGTCAGAAGACAACGACTTCTTGCAGTCAGTTCTCGAGTTCGATACTCTCGGGTAGTACACAGAGCTGGCTGGGGTTCATCACAAGTACTTGCTCACCTTGAGATGGCGGAACTGCTCGCGAGAGTACTGATTGAACGTGTGGAGCTCAAGGAGCTGCACCATGTCGATCGTTAGCACAGTCCATCGGTTGCTCAGGCTACACCGTAACAGTCAAACAGCAAGAAGGATCGAAGGTTAGCTCAAGAGATACCCTTCACCAGTCTAGTCTCTCTCTCGCAGCTGCTGAATACCTCAGTGGTACGCGCAGCACTGTCCCAGTGCTTCTGAGCGACTGGTAAATGGAACTCAACGTGAACCGCAGCGCCGTTTTCTTGGTCGTGACAACATCCAAATGGATCGTCACGGGCAAGTCTTGGATGCAGCGCAGCTAGTAGTCAATCATACGTCGACAGCATCACGTGAGCCATGAGCTCACACAGACTCAGCACAAGTTATCATGCCCTCTGCGTACCTGAACGTAGACGAAGCGTCCCGTGAATCCAAGGCCCTGCGTGCCTTTGGTCGTATCTCTGCTCCAGTAACAAAACGTGGGTCAGTCAGCGAACAGCAGCAGCTCATTGAACAATAGCAAATGCGATAAGGTTGCAAACCTGGGCACCCGCAGGTAGTTGGTTGCGGCGATCGCGCCGCGGATCTTGAAGACGTTCTTGTGGATATGCGGGTCCTGCAGCTGCTCGACGTCGCCCTGCGTGTGCCACCCGACACTGCGGTGGTTCATGCCGAACTTGATTACCTCCACGTACGGATCCTGCCACACTTCGCAACAGAGAGATGGCGTGAGTCCGTCCGTCCGTCCAGCGACGCAAGTTCATGGAGTTAGGCATACAACGTGGATGGCAATGAACCCTGCCTTGTACCTGGCATCGCAGCAGCGGCAGAGAATGGGGAGACCGCCATGCCAGCTCTCGCTTGCGCGCTTGGGCTGCTGCTTGAGCTTGTGTACCGGGCATATCCTGTACTTTGTCCCTGTCAAAGATCCGCCGCGCGCCTGTTCACGATCGCCAACTACCTGATGAAATGCAAAGCGTCACACGTCACATGCACTGTATTTATGCCCCCTCAGGTCACATGAGAGGGTCTTTAGCTCTTTCTCTCTCGCTATTTCTCGCTTCTTGTTCATTCTTTCACTCATCAATAGCTGGACCGTGGTCACTGCACTCGCATGAATGAATGCTGTTACAGCATTCTTTCACCAGCAGCTGCTCAGGACGTCGACGTGGAGAGGCCGCTGAGGTATTCTTCAAGCTCGTCGAAATCGTCTGCGGCAAAGTTCA
The DNA here is from genome assembly GCA_023334315.1 of Globisporangium alternatum. NCBI lineage: Eukaryota > Oomycota > Peronosporomycetes > Pythiales > Pythiaceae > Globisporangium > Globisporangium alternatum. The sequence goes on from JAASGT010000637.1 coordinate 8,796, forward strand.
TCACATCCTCTGCGCTCGCGTCCTTTGCCGATGGAGAGAGAGAGCCAAGACCCTGGAGCTCTGCGTCCAGCGCATCGAGGCGGGCGTCCAGCTTGCCGTCCGGAAGACTCGCCAGCTCGCTCGAGAACGACTCGAGACCGAGCTCTTTCTCCAGGTTCTTCATGTCTTCAAACTCCTTCGCGAGACCAGCCATCGCGTCGTCATCACTGGCTGCAGTCGGACTGCTCTTGTCTGTTGCCTTCTCCTCGAGGCCGTGGTGGAGAAGCAGGTCATCGTCAGCAACCTTGGCCAGCGCGCCGGACGTGATGGACTCCAGCTCACTCATGAGCTCCTTGTCCTTCGCTTCGTCCCAGCTGCCCTTGCGGTTCGCCTTCGCAGGCTTGAATTGCATCTCTTCGTCGCCACCGACGATGCTGAACGAGCTCTGCGCTTTCAGGGCTTCTTTCTTCGCCTGCTCAGCCTTCTCAGCAAGCGCAGCAGCTTCAGCGGCAGCGGCGGCTTCGGCGGCTCTCGCTGCAGCAGCCTCAGCCTCCTGCTGCTTCTTCTTCAGCTGCTCTTCGCGCAGTTTCTGAAGTCTCTCCTTTCGCGCTTCAATATCCACCCAGAACGCTTCGTCACGGTGCAGCATGTCTTCATAGGCTTGACGGTCTTCCTCCGTGAGAGCGACACCTTCGCTCTTCGGTCCGTTTGCCGATACCGAGCCGTCTGGTAAGCAAAGCAGAGATCGTCAGTACACATTGAAAGATGACATGCATAAAGTGAGCACTGCTGTCTAGGACAAACCTGGTTGAGTGCGAGCTCCGCTGTCAGTCTCGACATCGGCGAAGATCAGGTCCACGAAGAAGTCCTGGTCGAAACGAGGATCGCTGCACGCGCCGTCCAGTTGCGCCTTCGTCAGTCTATATTCAGTCCACAAGTTAATACTCAAGCCATTGTAGTTGATCAACCAAGCCCGGACTCAAACGTGTACCTCAGGATGCCCTGCGGGATGTACCCCGTGTGGAACGCGCCACGGAACATGGAGATTCGCTCCCCAGCATCAGTCAGGTGTCTGCAACGAATAAGCACATCACCCTGCAGCATGCAGTCGACGTTGAACGAGATGGAGCCGTCGTCGGTGCTGGCCCATTGCACGCCGCTGCCCGTCTCCATGTCGCGCCACGTGGTGGTGAAAACCAACTTGCCGCCCTTGAAGATCTGGAGGTACGGGCAGCAGCCTTCCTCAATGATCTCCTGCGCTTCTTCTTGTTCAGCGGCGGCTTCCTGAGCAACAGCAGCGTCATCAGTCTCACCGCTTGCAGCAGCTTCTCCTTCGATCGCTTCTTTCTTCACAGGCTCGAGCACTCGTCGCGAGCCAAACACTGGGATTGTGTTGATGATCACACGGCGAAGCAGCAGTGGAGACGATCGCGGCTTCACGCCATCCATCACATTCGTGAAGTATTGGATGTATCTGTTTCAGAGTGACAGCATCGACAATGGATTAGTTTGCAAGAAAAAACGGCAACAACAGCAAGACACTCAGCACCAGAAATGCTACCTTCTCTGAGACGGGATGGTGAGCTTCTCGACCGACGTGTTTCGCTGCTCGGCAACGTATTCGAGACTCTCCATCGCGTTCGGGAACTGTCCCGTCCACGCCAAATAGCACGCGATGACCGTGCCCGTGCGCCCCTTGCCTGTCAAACAGTGAATCGCAGCCAAGTTCTTCTCATCCGCCTGCAGCCAGTTCTCGATCGACGAGCAAATCTTGAACACGAGACCTACATGATACATCAGCATCAACAACAATTGTCAGCATGCCATTAAAAGACGAGCTTGTACAACATGGCAAAATAAGGCAGCCAGCTCACCAAGAGGAGGCGCAGGGTGACCTGGGAAATTGAATTCCAGAACCTAATGACGCAACAACAGGTACAAGCGTGAGCCATTTATTGAGGGCATGATATTGAATGCAGACACACGAGTGCGCACCTGGTTGTCGAAATAGGCGTAGTCATACGTTTCCTCTACAACAATCAATCGACCAAATCACAAAGTGTCAGTCGCAATCGCTCATTCGGTATAACACAAGCTCAGATTCGCACTTACCGCTCAGGTTCCAGATCATGTAGTGGCCGCCGTGCTTGTCGTTCAGGTACATGGACACGAGGTCGATCGGGTTGTCCTTGATCAGCGTGCGGTTCGTGCCGAGGTTCATGCTCGGAAAGCCCATCGCCACGATGTTGTCTGTGATGTACGAGAAGTTGAGCAGCTCGAGGTTCACTTCGCCCGTTGAGCGGTCCAGCGCGTAGCTCAGGCGGCGCTGCAGCGCGTCCATGTCCGCCGCATCCAACGCCTTGTTCTTCCACACGGTCGCCTTCGCAGCGCCCTCACGCGCAGCCACAGACGCCACGCTCTGCGCTTTCTTCATAAAGCCCAGCATGCTCGTCGCCGCAATCGACGCGGCGGCGGAGACGGACTCCGAGTTGAGCTTCTCAGCGAGCGCCGCCTTCACGTGCGCCATGCGGCGGTCGTCACTCTTTGGTGCGGTCGTCGCCGTCGCGTCTTCTTCTTCACTACCATCCTTCGCATCAGTCGCATCACTAGCGTCGCCGTCTTGCGCAGAAGTGCTTGCACCCTCGACGTTCTGCTGGCTGCTGTTGTTCTCGGCGTCGCTGTCAGTGGTCGCGGGTGAGTCGGTTGTGCTCGTGGACGCGGGCGACGTCGCCGAGCCAGCGCCCGTGAGCGACTCGAGGCTCTTGGCGGCCGTCGGGAAGCGCTCCGAGAACTTCTTGAACATGCTACTGCGCTTGTTAAAGGAAGGGGGAGACGCAGAGAGAGAGATGGAGATGGAGACAGAGAGAGATAGTGGCGGATCGCTAGCTTGGAATGGCTTCCTTTGCGCTCTGCTTTTGTGTCCGAGTCACAAACAAGTGCGGGATTGATGTTCTCCACTACGGTCGTTTATTTCCTGCGCACACGGTCGTGACAGCTGTACCCTAGCTATTCTGTCATTGCTGTCGTTATAAAGAGGTATTGGACATCATTTTGAACGTGATTGTGAAAATGCTATCATTCTTACGAGGTTTTGAAGGTCCTGTATTTAAGGTATGTTCATGCAACTTCGATATCCGCACGATCATGCAACCACATTTTTCGAAGAGCTCCAAAAAAGCGAAAAGCAACATGCAAAAAGTGCGCAGCAAGTGAGTGCTCTCTCTCTTTCTCTCTCTGTATGTCGCCGCCCGCACAACTATCTGCATGAGCGCAAGTGCTAGCGGTGCTAACTCATCTATTGTGTACGCAGCTCGAACCCGACGGGGTTCCAGAACCTGCGCGACGTGACGGTGCTCTGGCACGGCTGGTTGAAGAAGCTCGGGCGCTTCAGCAAGCGCTGGCGCCGGCGCTACTTTGTGTTCGTGTCGACTGCCAACGGCACGAAGGAGCTGCGCCACTATGGTAAGAACACGCACACACGTGTGGATGCTATAGGTATATCGCTAAGCGTGCTGCTGATCGTGCTTGTAGATACGTGTCGCGATGTGCCGTCGCTGCTCGTGTCCACACCGAAGGGCGTCATCAGCCTGACCGACGCGATCGGCATCTGCTGCTTCCTGCCGACGTCTCCGCACACTGCGAAGAAGCCTGCAAAGTTTGTACGTAAGAGCTTTACATGGTTGCAAGGATGAGCTTGGATAGCCAGTAAACGCTTCTACTTGCTTCTGTTTGCTTTGATAGAATCGTTCCGATGGAAACGACGCGGGTCTCGAGACCCACGACCAACGGTTCGCAGTGGTCACGCCGCTGGTATGCATTGCTGTTGTACAGATGGTTGTGTGCGAATGTGTATGCATGACCATGGCTGCTCTTCTCCCTGTTATTGTGACAGCATGTGACGCTCCTGGCGTTCCACAATGGCCGAGAATGGGGAAAGTAAGTGACTCTACGCAGTGTCTGTCCTATGTTCGTAAGCTCATTTGGGCTCACTGTGACTCGGCTGCTCGTCTCTTCAGCGCCAGTGAGTCGCAGCAAGGACTGTCCCTCCTTGCTGCACTGTCAGCCTTCTATCCTGCGATCGACGTGCTCCACTCTGGCTGGATGACCAAGAAGCGCGAGAGGACAGGACACAGGTACTATGATACTTTGTCTACTGTGCTATGGCAACTATGCTTACAACCGATCTTGTTGCTCACCATTTACAGCCCAAAGAGTATCATCTCGTACTGGAAGCGCCACTTCTTTGTGTTCCTGGCGACCGGCGACCTCCTGTACTTTCGCGATGACTCGCTCAACGAGCTTCAGGGCCGCGTGGACGTCCGCCACGCGCCCACTGTGCGCGTCACGGGTGAGCGCATCATCGAGGAGAAGAAGAAAGAGAGCCTGTTTAAGTTTGCAAGCAAGCTGTCGGCTTTGGAGCGCCAGACGTGTCTCGTGTGGATCGCCACGCCGCCGTCCAAGATGTTTGTGCTCATGCTCCAGGACGAACACGAAGGCGCTGCCGCCACTGGCGGAAGCAAGCGACAGGAGCTCACCCCAGCTGCCAAGTGCGTGTTTGTTGTTATTGCTCTACATTGTACTGCTGGTTGTGGTCCGATGCTGACTCCCTGCTCTCCCTCCTATATGTGAGTAGGAAATGGCTCTCGCTGCTGCTGAAAGGCCACGCTGAGACCAAGTACACGCAGCTGGAAAAGTGCGTCGCTGCTGGCAAGTACGAAAACACACCAGAGGTATGTATTTGTGTCCACTAACGCAGCAATCACGGTACGTATTACTTGCCCGCTGACTGTGCCCACGTGTGAGTGCGTAGATCATTTCTGCGATCCGAGCCGGCATCCCCGATGAGCTACGCGGGCAGCTGTGGAAAGGCTTTTCCGGTGCCTCTGAGCTGCAGCGGCGTGCAGAGCTCAAGCGGTCGATTCGGAAAGCTACCAAGATCACGAACTTCCGACAGCTGTCCTCCTCGAAAGTGAGCTCTTTGGCTGAACCCGCGACGCTCTTTGAAGAGTACGCCGCACCGATCGACTCGGAGGACCCAGAGAGTCCGGAGAATCAGATGCTCTTTGGGAGATTGCGAGCGCTGGCACTGCACGAGACACAGCACGCGGACGCGGACATGACGCTGCAGTCGGCAAGGCTGACCCGTGCAGAATCAGATTCGTCGGTCTATAACGAGCGACCGAGTGAGTTTGGCGACCCGCGCGGCTCGTTCCTGCTTCAGCAATCCATGGAAACGGACGAAGATACAGAGGACGACGAAGCGGCGGTCGGTGGGAACTCTGCTACTGGTGATTCGTCTCGCAACACGCTGAAGCAACTAGTGAAAGGCCGCCTGGGGGATTACGTGTACCCGAGCGATGCGCCCAGTGCGGACTGGGAGCTGTCGGCGCGACGACGCGTGCTCATCGCAAACTCACGCTACAAGTACGTGCACATATCCTTCTAAAGGGTCTTGATGGTGCTGTAGCTAATACTTGGCTATTCTTGCTGTTGACAGTCCATTTTCACACCCGTGTCCGTGGCGCGTGTCGTGCCTGCTTCTCGCCTACCTGGAGGAAGAAAGTGCGTTCTGGGTGATCAACAGGTACGTAATTGTGGTACATCACTGCCTTGCTAACCGTGTGAACCACTGACAACGATGTCGAACATTTGACGTTGTAGCCTGATGGACGCGATCCTCCCTGGCTACTTCCACGGCCATCGGCCGGCGCTGCAAGTCGACGTCGCGGCGTTCCAGTCGCTACTCGAAGACCGCGCGCCAGCGCTCTTCTCACACTTGCGAGCGCTGGATTTTCCCGTCGATCGCCTTGTGGAGAAATGGTTTCTGAGCATCTTCACGTCCTCAGCCATCCCACTGCCCACAGTCTTGCGTATCTGGGACGCGTTCTTCTCTCAGGGTTTGCGCATTCTCTTTGGCGTGGGCATTGCGCTCTTCCTGCTCGCAGAGGAGAAGCTGTTTCACGCCAAGTCCAGCAGCGAAGTGGAGGAGCTGCTGCGCGCGACCGAGTCCAGCTGTATCGACGCGAACGCGCTCTTCTCGCTTGTGTTTAAGGACGATCTTAACATCTCATGTAAGTCTTTTTTGTCGGCTCTGCTGTGTCAGATCGCTGAGTGCTAACCTATATTGCCTGACAGGGCTCACGGGCGACCAGCTTGAGAAGCTTCGCTCAACACATCGACTGCGGGTCTTGGACGTCGTTTCGCAGAACGTAAGGCATTCATTCTCTCTTGCTCAACTCGAATTGCCTGTGTGTAAGCTCAAGTCTCTGTATTCTCTCTGTTTCTATAGGTCGAGCATTTCAATGAGAAGCTAGGTATCCTGACCCAGATCGAAGACATCTGCGCGAGGTGCTCGCTGGTCACGCAGCGTTTGCTCAGCAGCAAGAGTTCTGATGCGGCTTCACAAGCAGAGGACAAAGAGCTCTGGCTCAGTCCGCCTGATGCAGTAGACGACCTCGATGGCTACTCGATGGACAGCTGCTTCCACATGCTCTTGATGCACCTCAGGACGCTGATTGACGGCGCATCTGAACTGGCCACAGAGCTGGGGCTCCGCCAGTCCAAGTGGCTCGCGCTCTCGAGCCAGCTGAAGTCGTGCCCGTTAGGCAAACTTCCGAGCCTCGACCTGCAGAGTTGGCTCTCGCAGGTGCGCGAGGGGAAGATCTCGGGCGCAGGCTACGACTCGTCGTACTCGACCGAGTCTGAGAAGTTGGCGTATCTGACGGTCACTGAGATGGTTGATGCGTCCGACATGTTCTTTGAGTGCTCCGGGTCTAGAGTAACCATGAGTGGTGGCGGCGGCTGGAGCTGCTTGATGAATACGCGCGAGGACCTCAAGCCGTCGCACTCGTTTCTATCAGAGGTATTCATGTACTCGCTCGTGTTGACCGTGAAAGCTCTATGCGCGTCGCGCCTCGAGTGCCTCAGCGCTTCATACCGCTTCATGTGGCATGGCGGCCGCTGGATCCAGTCGCCGATCGAGTACTCGATGCTGCAGCAAAAGCAGCAACAGGTAGACAGCACCACGCCACAGCGAGACGCGCGCAGGCTGGAGCGAAGCAACACGAACGCCACGTTTGCCCCTGCGGGTACAAGGCTTAAGCCACGCACGTGTGACGACTCGGAGCTCCTGCGCCACACGATCGTGGAAGACCCGCGAACTCGTCGAGTGACGGGCAACAGCAAGAGCAGCAACATGATGGCGAAGCGCAGGGGCTACTCGGGTGCCGACTTTGTGTCTCAAGACGACGACGAGCCTGTGGTGATGACAATGCCGCTCTCGCCAGCCATTGGAGGTCGTACGGACAGAAACAGCTTCCATTTCTTTCAGGGATACACACAGCAGGGCGGCTCCGGCCCGATCATCCTAGACGTGTCGGACAATGGCATCAGCAACAACGCCTGGTCCGGCAGTGGCAGTGGTGGCAACAGCCAATTCGGCATGCCCAGCAAGCGGAAGCTGGACGACCTGGCGTTCCAGTACAAGCAGGGCGGCGAGATCTTCCACCTGGCGCACGGCAAGTTCATGGCGTGCTTCAGCACGTACATCCGCCTGGAGAACCGCATTCGCGGCTGGGCGCTCAAGGAGCGTGCGTTCGTGCTCGAGGAGGACCTGCAGCAGGAGATGAAGGACATGGAGAGCGAGATCCAGGGCTCCCAGTGGATCGGCCAGTTCTAAGCACGAGACAAAGAGAAAGAGAAGGATTGTGACAAGGTGCTGGTGTAACCAGATACAAGAGGATAAGTTAATTCAGAGAGAGAGAGAGCTAGAGCTGCGTGCGGTTGCCCCCCGCTGGGGACGCCTGGACGCCAATCACAGCATTCATCTCCGATGCGAACGGGGCTTCATCATTGTCGGGGCTGCGTCGCGTGTGAGGGGATTCAGCAAACGGGTTCTTGTGCTGTAGACTGTCGCCAGCAGCGCCATTGTGCTCCTGCTGCTGCTGGCTGAGCACGTCAATGCCGAGCTCTTCCATGATCTCCATGACGGCGAGCCAGACCTCGGACTTGATCATCGCGTACTTGCGCGAGTCGAGCTCCTCGGTGTACGAGTAGACACGGATCTGATAGAGCTCTTCCATGGCGACGAAGAAGAAGCGCTCCCACTTCTCACCGTGGCGCAGATCCGACTGGTTCTCCTCGTGGGACGTGAGCGCCACGTGCAGCGACTGGAGCATCACCTCGAGCTTCGTGATGCACGTGCGCAGCTTGTCGACCGGCGTGGACGTCGCCACACGTACGTGAATGTCAATGTCCTGCTTCGGCCGCTGCGTGAAGTTGACCATGGGCTTGTAGAGGAAGAAGCTGTTGGGCACGTAGAGCTTCGTGCCGTCCATGCTCACGACTGTCGTGTAGCGCAGCGACACGCGGTGCACAAAGCCCTTGGCGTCGCCCACCTCGATGAAGTCGTCGATCTTGAACTGCGAGTTGAACGCCAGGAAGAGCCCGCCGACCACGTTGTGGAACTACAGTCGCATGTACGGAAAGCCAGGAGTTAATAGAGCTCATTTAGCACGATCTATAGCGCATAAATAACCAAAGTGACGACACCAACCGAAGGCACAAAGCCAAGCGCAATAGCGAGTCCGATCACGGCCAGGATCGAGTACTTGAGCGTCTGGCTGCTCCCGAGCACGGACGAGTAGATGATGAGCGCGATGATGAGCAGCACGGTCAGGCGCAGGATCTACAGCCGCATTGTACTATTGAGTATCAAACTGGCTGGGAGTATAGAGAGCTGAGTGGCATGTTGTGTGATGCGATGCGTACCTTGACGGACTCGGAGATGACCATTTTCTTGGAGAAGTCGCCGCTCGCGCCGACGAACCGCCGAACAGCGAGCTATTGTTCATCACAGGCGTATGGAGGTAGGAGAATTAGCAACAAAGCCACCATGGAAGGATTACTAGGGGCGAGGTGCTGGATAAGCATGGCGCGCAAGAGATCAAAACATGAAAGCCCCACGCACACTCTCGACGACGTTGAAGAGCGAGTAGAGCCACACGATGAAGAACGCGCCCCATATGTACATGGGCATGTGGCAGAAGAACGGGTTGAGATCCGAGATGTTGAGCGCGAGGATCACGAGCGACGCCGAGATGAGGTACGCGGATGAGCCCATGCACGACTTGCGGAAGTCCTCCGCGGTTCTGCGAACATTGAGCATACACATAACGACATCGTCAGTCGCGCACAGAGCACAGTTATGGGTGCAGCACAGTGACAGCGAATAGCTAGTTGCGTACTGTCGGATGAATGGCAACTTGGTGAGCACGAAGATCACGAGGCGCACGAGCACGCGCGGGAGGAAGGTGGCGAAGAACACGAGCACGGCCGCGCCGGAGAGCGCGATCGCGTTCGTCTTGCGCCACCACTCGGAGACGCAGGACGCCGGGATGCAGTCGTCCCTGCATGACTCCGCGACCGCCGCGACCGCGTCTGGGAGGCCAGAGGCCAGCAGGAAGAGCAGCAGCACGGACGGCGTCGTCGCTGCTCGGATCATTCTCCTTTTGATTTGTTTGCAATAAGCAAATCCAGCGCTTTTGCTATGTATCGTTGGAAGAGATATTTTGACAAGGAGAAGAGCAATATCACTCTTTTATCCGAATTTTCTGTCTCTCTTAAGCAGTAGCAAAAAATTTCAACATTTTAAGCAGAAATTGTATGAAATCAGTTTGGTATCTTTTGACGGAATCAGGCGAAATCTGATAAATCGGCACAACTCCCAAAATGATTCGGTACAACATCTGTTTGAAATTTTAGGAGGTTTTGCTGCCGCTTACGAGAGACACAACTCGATGTTTACCATAAAAGGTATTGGACAGACGACACAATCGACAGGCAACGGACATCTCGACGTCGTCAAGTGGCTATTCGAGCATGACACCGAGTTGTACGAAAACAATGCGATGGTTGAAGCTGTTAGCTCTGGGCATCGATACTGTCAAGTGGCTTCACGAGGACCGGACCGAACGAAGCTACAGCCACCTCGCCGCTGTCAAGTGGCTGCATGAGAACCGAATTAAAGGATGCACTCCCATGCCATGGAGGGCGCAGCGAAGAACGGCCACTTTGACGTGCTGCTTTTTTTGCACGCGAACTACCGCGAGGGCTGCGCGCGCGATGCGATTATTGACGGCAACGAGTGCTTCAGCAACTTGGAGATCGTCCAGTGGCTCTATGAGAAGTACCCCGACGCCGTGAATGTCGAGCGTCTGATGTCGAGGAGCAGCAGTTCCGTGCGTGGCGTACTCGCGCATGTTTTTGGGTTCGCGCCTGCTGCCTAATTCGAGATTTCTATGTGTCTCTACTGCATTTCTTAGGCTGCCAAAATGCTGAACTAATACGAGTCTCCATTCATTCCTTCGCATCTCCTCCGGTCGCCCACACACAGTATGGCACCATGTTTTCTCACTTGGAAGTGCTGACTCATGATACGCGAACCACCACCATTTCGTTTTGTGCGTGAGGAGTGATGGTAAATGTATCCATCTTTCTGCACGCATCGAAATCAAACGGACCGGATGTCGTCACGAAAGGGCCAATCCGAGTGCGCTGGTGCAGCGGACGCGCACTTGTTGAGATTCTAATATGTGCATATAGGTCACTGCTGATCAGAGCATCCGCACTGGAGTATGTGAACTCAAACATGTGTGAAAATGTCAAGACGCACTGTGGCATAACGTCGAGTACCGGTACGCAGAAACACTGGAAGAATGAAAAGGAACATGAAATGGATAATAAAGAATAGGGAGGGTGGCTAACAACTTCTCATACCACCCGCACGCACTCACGCTGCCTTGGAATAGCGACAGCGGACGTTCATCAAGGAGAGGCGTCCAGTCCAGAAGCGGACTTTCCGCCGTCTCGACATCCCGAGTCAATGCGTGGGGTCCGATACGATCATCAAAGTTGTTAGGATTGTCTACAATGGAAAACCAAGTAGAAAAGAAGGTACTATAGAAAAGATCCTGTGTAAGTACGGTCATGCTCTCTTCAATA
>JAASGT010000638.1:0-19749 GCA_023334315.1 Globisporangium alternatum
CAAGGTCGAGTATCTCAAGTCGCTTGGCGTCGACCGCGTGATCAACTACTCGAAGGAGGACATCGGTACGGTGCTCAAGAACGAGTACCCAAAGGGTCTGGACCTTGTGTTCGAGAGCGTTGGCGGCGAAGTGTTCAAGACCGTGCTGGCCAACATCGCGGTGCACGGCCGCATCATCCTCTTTGGTGCGGTCTCGGGCTACCAGGGCGCGAAGGTGGAGAACCCGCTGCTGTCGCCGGACGTGAACCACACGATCCAGCGCAAGTCCGTGTCACTGCGCGGCTTCTTCCTGCTCAACTTCGCGCCGTTTATCCCTGAGTACATCGCCAAGTTGCTTCAGCTCATCAAGGAGGGCAAGCTCAAGGCAGGTGTCGACCCGACTGAGTTCAAGGGCCTCGAGGGCATCGCGGACGCCATCGACCGCCTCTTCGCCAAAAAGAACATCGGCAAGCTCATCGTGAAGCTCGCCGACTAATTTACACGCGCACGTTACGTACCGTGAGCAAGAGCGCAGGGTGCGCGCATGCAGGCAGGCAGGTGGCTAGGATGCGTTGAACAGAGCTTGCCATGATCAAGCGAATGCCCGCATTCATCGTCAACAAATATCCAGGAGTGAATGTCGCATCTTCAACTTGACATTAACATTTATACGGTTTGAATGACCAACTACACACAAATCATGTTTAGTGTATTTTGTCACTAGCAAGGACAGAATGCTTGTGCACAGTTGGAGCGAAAAGACTGAGCAATACGTCAGCTTATTTTGTCCAAATTGGATAAGAAAACTCGGAAACCCACCCCGCTTCCATTTCTATCTTGTTTCAACTTGGGTGAAGCGAAGCAGAAGAAAGTCGAACGCGCCATTCACAAAGAAGCAGCAGAACGAGAAAGAGCGGAAGATGACGGACAGCGACAGCGACGACGAGCTTATGAGCCGCCTGACGAGCGCCGTCATGGCCTCCAACATGCGCGCGCGCGGCGAGGACTGCGTGCACTGCGGTCAGCCGCACGCCGCCACGCTCTGCACGATCTGCAAGTCGGCGCACTACTGCAACGAGGTGCGTAGTGTAGTGAATGCGTGCGGCAGTCCGTTCTGGATACGTCGGCGATCGCGCGGCTCTCTTATTTTCGCTATGGTTCCTATAACTGTGTGTATGTGCGTGTGGTTTATCAGACGTGCCTGCGCCGTAACGCAAAAGCGCATCGGGCATTCTGCATTACTGGTACGTGACGATGGCGGGCGATTTGACTCTGGTGATTACGGGAGCAAAAAGACTGACAAAGGCGGACTATGAAATTTGCTTGTATGTGGTGTTTGTACAGCGAGAATGCTGAAAGAGGAGAGCGAAGAGGAAGAGGACTCGTCGGAGGACGAAGAGAGCGACTCGGAGAGCGAGAATGTGGCCCACGCGGCCATATCACGCTCGTCGTCGCAGAGCTCGCGCCGCTCAAGTGGGCCAAACAACGGTATGGGCAGCTTTCAGATCCCGGGACTGACGGAATCGCAGATCAAGAAGCTTCTTGAGCTGTCGTCGAAGTCAGACAACATGGCCGACACGAAAGTGATTGGGCAGCTGCAGTCGCAGATTGAGAAGCTCATGGAAGCGCAGTCGAAAGCGGTCGCTCAGCCGTCAATCCGCGACCGCACAGCGTCCAGTTCTGCGCCTGTGAAGCTCAAGGATATCAAAGAGCTGCAGAAGAAGTTGATGGAGCTTGAGAAGAAGACGCAGAATATGCCGGCTGGAGGCGGCCATATGAGCGGCGTGCAGAGCATCTACCGACCGCTTTTGGTAAAGGACGATCCAGAATTCCGCAAGTATTTCAAGCTCAAGGAGATGGCGATGCCATCCGAGCAGATCAAGGCGAAAATGGAAGGCGATGGAGTGAACCCAGCGCTCTTGGACATTCCAGATGAGGTCTCTCCAAACGACCCTGGCGTAAGTTGTTTTCTTGTTGCTGGCAAGGTGTCGCGGTGTTTTCGACACTGACATGATGGAGTATCTGTGCGCGTTTACTATGAATGCAGCCAGCACCAGGTGCTTACATTCCTCTCACTGTTAGTAACGATCCGGTCTTCAAGAAGTATTTCAAGCTGAAGAACATGAACATGCCGATCGACCAGATCAAACTGAAGATGGAAGCAGATGGCGTGGACCCCGACCTGCTGGACCAACCAACCAAAGTATCCCCTAACGACCCTGGTGTAAGTAGTTTATCCCGGCTTGCTACGCTTTGATTCTGTTGACTTGCAAATTACTGACTGCCTGAATAATTATTTCTAGCCGCCAGCACGGACTGAATCGAGCCAGTTTGTCGATCCTAACGCGATGAGAATGAGTATGCCCGCATTTCCGGCTGGCATACTTCCGCAGGCATCCTCTGTTCCGTCGCCACCGTACGTCCCGCTTCTGATCAAGGACGACCCAGCCTTCAAGAAATACTTCAAACTGCTTCAAATGGGAATGCCAGTCGAGCAAGCGAAGTTGAAGATGTCTGCTGAAGAACTGGACCCGACCATCTTGGATCGTCCAGACGATGTCTCTCCGAACGACCCTGGCGTGAGTATTAGTAAATCTAGTTTGGAAAACCTGTCATGGTGCTTTTCTAACCGAGAGTGCTCTGTCTTTTCTGTGGCATCTAGCCTCCCAAGGTCTCAGAAGGCTCGGCTGGACCTGTTTCGATGGAGCAGCTATTCAGCATTCTTATGCAGCATCAGCAGATCATTCAGAATGGTGCGCTCGCCACATATGCTGCATGTTTGATCAATTTTGACCTAACTTAGTGTGATGCTTGCAGTTTCCAGTGGCGGCCTTCATTCGTCCGGCAACGGCCGAAGCTCCAGCGGCAGTGGTGGATCGGAGAATCTCATGCCGCCGAGGTCTGTTGAAGATCAAATGGCACGCGAGCTCGCTGATGCAGAGAGCGCAATAGACGACATTTTCGGTGACGAGCAGCAAACAACGAAGGGGCTTGGTGGAATGAGCATGATCGAGCAGCTGGAGAAAAAGGCGCGTAAAGACAGCAACAAGAAACTTGTGGAGAACCGCGATGAAGTGAATCGCGCCATCGCTGAGCTCTTGGCAAAGAAACTGTCCACAGACGAGGAGGCGATCAAGTACTACAGTGAGATTTGTCCGAAGCTGGAGGGGCTTGGGCTTTCGTTGGGCTCGGACGCGGTACAGACGTGGTCAGCAAGGTGCGTTGCTTGGCTTTGTTCGATGCATACATGCTTGCTTCCTTCTGACAATTTTTTCGTTTTTGTGTACAGATTGCTGATCAAGAACAAGGAGACCCGGGATTGGTATTTTTCGGAGCAAGAGCGCCTGGACGCTGGCAAGGCATACAATCGCTTGTGGTCGCTGTCGTTCCTTGACCGCGACGCTGGTCAATTGATCTCGAAGCGAGCTCAGATCCTGAACGCACCTGTGACCCTTCGCGCAAGTGTGAAGAGCAAGCCTGAGCTGATTGACAAGTTCACCCAACTTCTGAAGGACTCAGTAAAGCTCAAGCACAAGGTGTTTAAGAGCAACTTTTACGCCGCTGAGCTGAGGAGACTCCAGGAGAATGGCGTTCCTGAATCGTTCGAAGAGCGAGGAATCGAGCTCATCGATGCGTCAACTGTGCTTGCAGATGCCGCCATGGATCTCGCTGAGGAAGAGTTTCGCTTACTCGAGACGACCGCGCGCGCGAAAAAGATCCGCGCTCACACAGCAATCCACGTTGGTGAGAAAGCCATTCAGCTCGTGGGGATTGTCAAGAAGCTTGGAGCCCATGGCGTGGATGACAGGCGACTCGCTCAGGTCGACAGCAAGGTGAACGAATTGAAAGAGATCTACGTCTCGGGCCAGCAGGAGGACGAAGAGGAGGATGACGTTTTGTAGGGGAAAGCCGAAGACCGTGTTGATCAAGTTGGAGAGATGCTCCTTAGAGCCAACACGCATAAAAAAGATTTGCAAATTTGTCATCATGGTTATCTATAATATGGGCGGTCTTCTCTCTTCTATGCTGTCGACATCAGGCGCTGATCAAGCCTACGCCTGATTAACCTGACCGAACAACGAGCGGAAAAGCTCGTCGGCGTCCATCTCTGGCTTTGGGTACGGGTCCGGGAACATGAAGTTTTCAAGCTTCGGATGCACCGTGTATCGAAGCTGACGGCCCTTGCTAGCCTTGCGGTTCACCAGTTTCTTCTTCTTGCGGTGTGTTCGCTGCTGCAGGGCATCTTGACCGCTGCCGCCACCGCTCTCAATGAACTCCTTCAGCAGCTGCTGGTAGAAGTCCGAGTCGTCGTACATGAGCTCGTCGAGGAGGTCTTCCGAGCTCTCCTCCGCGCTAGTGTTGCCATTGTCGACATCCAGTGGTGCGTGCGCTTTCCGCTTAACGCGCTGCACGTCCGCGAGCACAGACTCAACTTGCGCGAGAATGTCCTGGTTTACGGCCTTGAACTTCTTCGCCTGATTGCCTCCCGCCAGGTTGGTCTTGCGTGTGTATGTGTTGAGGATGTCATTGTATTGCGGCAGCATCGCCTGGTTCGCGTCTTGCATCTCCTTCCACAGGTCGTCGACGCTGCGCTTGCGCTTCTTGCTGGCGTCATTCGTCGATGCAGAAGACGACGTGAGCTCAGGGATGTTGCATAATTTATCTTGGAGGCTCGACACGGCGTCGATGCACGCGTAGATCTGCGCGATGGCTTGCGCCTTCTTCTGGGCATTCGCTTCTTCGTCTTCCTCGTCATCCTGCGGCTCCGCGGCACTCGCAGTCTTTGTGGTCGATAGCAAGCGCTTCGTGTAGATCTGCACTTCCAGACAGCGCTCCCACAAAACCTTCTGGTTGCGCACGTGAATCGCCTTCTCAACGAGCTTGGCGCTGTCCTTGGAGTTCATGAGCTGCGCCGAGTCTTCTTTTTCGAAGCCGCGGATGAGCTTCTCGGCATCCTTGTCTTCATCGTCTTCGTCACCGCTCTCTTCGTCGTCGATTTCTTCTTCGTCTTCATCATCGTCGCTGTTGTCACCTTCGCTGTCCGATTCGCCGAACGGCTCAGCTTCCGACCACTCCTCCATCTCCGCCTCGTCCGGCGAGTTCATGGCGTCATCCTCATCCTCGGACACAATGTCCTTGCGCTTCACGACCTTACCAGCGTACTCCTCGCTCTCAAGCGCACCGGCTTCCCAGTTCTTGACGCGCAGCGACGACGCTTGCTCGCGCTGCTTGACCTTCTTGCTTTGGATGCGCTGCTTGCGCGTCGTCGAGAGGCGCGCGTTCTCGTTCTCCGAGTCGGACGAGCCCAGCTCCTCGTCGTAGGTCACGGCCTTGGTACCGTCATCAAAGTCCTCGGCATCGTCCACGTTGAAGTTCTTGTTCGCCATGGTCCTTCGTTATCTCGCTCAGCTACACGCAGCTCCAGACACGTACACACACGCGCGCACCCTTCTCGATCCGGATGCTCGCTGCTGGTTTCGTGGTGTCCATGAAGAGCTCTTCATGTCGTTTCGCACATTTCAGCCAATCAGAACACGCCGAGGCTCCGAACCAATGGTCACGAAAGCAGAGATTTTACTCGGTTTCACTATGCTACGGTCAAGTTGATGCTCCGTTTGAGAATCATCGACATTAGCATAGTGAATTCAAGCTGAGTGTCTATTTTGTCAAAACACAAGTACAGTTCAGTACACTCATTTGATTCTCACTCGATTATTCTGTCCACAAGTGCAGTACTGCGGCAGACAGAACACTTCGAAATTGGGTTCAACACGGCATAGTGACAGGAGTCAATCTGCCAAATACACACACCAGCATGAGCGGCATGGCGGGGGTGCTCTCGGGCGTGCCCGTGGGGATACTGGCGCTCTTCTTCCTGCACGCGTTCTTCCTGACGTTCCCCACGACGGCGTACGGCGAGTGGCTCTTCCAGGTCATCCGCATGCCGCCGGCGACCACGAGCATCTACTACTCGGTCTCCTTCTTTCCGTGGAACCTCAAGCCACTCTACGGACTCATCTCGGACAACTTCCCCATCGCTGGCTACCACCGCAAGTCGTACATCGTGCTCTGCGAGATCGGCGCCGCACTCTCGCTCTTTTGCACAGGCACCGTCGTCACGTCCGTGGCCGGCGCGTTCGTGGTCAAGATCCTCGACTCGGTCTTCGAGGCCTTCGCGCAGATCATGCTCGGTATCTTCCTCGTGGACCTGGCGTCCGAGGACGCGACGAGCGTCACGAGTGGGAAGGTTCAGTCACTTGCGAACGGCACCAAGAACGCGGCCTCTATTGGCGCACTGCTGCTGGGCATCCCCGTGTACAAGAACAAGGCCATCAAGCCAAGCACGGTGATCTGCTGGACGAGCACCATGCCGCTCGTCGCCGCCGTCGTGTGCATGCTCGGCATCAACGAGAGCCGCATAGCGTCAGCGCCGCAGTTCGCTACCTATGACGATGCGCGTTATGGTGTGGTATTCATGGTCGTCCAGTCGTTCTGGGCGAGTCTGCGCGAGTCCTGGTGCTCGTTTAAAGACGACATGGTGCGCAAGTTCGACCTGGTGCTGCCCATTTTGCCCACGATGCTCTTCTTCTTCCTCTGCAGCGCGCTCCCGGGAGATGGCAGCATCTGGTACCAGTACACGTTCTCACTGCTGGAGGACCAGCCTGAGTGCCTGCAGTACATGTCGCTCGCCGGTATGGTCGGCCGCTTCCTGAGCTGCATCATGTACGCCAAATGGTGCAGCGGCCGCAATGTGCGCCAAGTGTTCTTCACGTCCACGATCTGCTCCGTGGCCGCGGGGCTCCCACGTCTACTACTAACGCCCCCGCTGCTAGCGCTCGAGCACCTGCCCGTGTCCATCTGCACATTCAGCGCGGTCGAGTCGTTCGTGACGGCGTTCACGTCCGAGTTTGCGCTGCTGCAGCTGCTCGTGGTCGCCACGTTCTACTGCCCGAAGAACAAGGAGGTGCACGGCCTCTCGTACGCGCTCTACCTGTCGTTCATGGACTTTGGCGGCGTCGTGTCCGGGATCGTCACGTCCGGTGTCGTCACGCTGCTCGGTGTCGTCCCGGATCCGATGACGCAGGTCGTCAACTGGAACAACCTTTGGGTGCTCGTGCTCGTGTCGGCGGGCAGCCAGCTCTTCGTGCTCGTCTTCCTCTGCTTGCTCCCTGACAGAGTCAACACGGGCGACGATGTAAACAATGAGGACTTTGATGTGGCCACGGAGAAGCTGCCGCTGCTGCCGCTAGATGGCGCGGAGCGGGAGGAAGGAGGGTCCTTGCGAGGGAGAGGTGGCGGTGCCATCAGCAATGACACTGCGCGTGTAGAGAAACAAGAAGAAGAATTAGTGACATGAAAGGATGGCAATGGAATAAACTCACAATGTCGACAATGCTGAAAGATAGATCCGCGTGCTGCCTGGTGGCCAAAGTGGTGTTGAGTTCACTAGTTGCGGGCAACCAGTCTGCCAATGATATGTGTGATGGTCATCGAGAGCGGCTTCGTGAAGCTCAAGAGCGACAGTTGTGCGGTGTTTCCGTAATTTCAGACCAGCTCGACGCTGTTGTAGACGAAGAGGACGAACGGGCACGACGACTCCTGAGCGCGTCGCTGTTCGTCTTCACACTTGCATCAAGGAAGATCTCATGACACGAGCAAACGAACGAGCCACAGCGAGATAAAGAGCACAAGTCAGAGGGCACAATGGGCGAGAAGAGATGAAATGCAAAGGTGGTTCCTTTCGTTCATTGGCAGTTGCACCCAACATTCCAATTTTATTCTGTTCCAATAGTTCCACAAATGAGCTGGTGGCGCGCGTCATTCAACCGAATCCGTCACACGACCAAGAGCTTATTCCTTGGCGGCGGCCTTGTCAGCGAGACGCTTCTTCTGCTTGCCAAAGATGCGGGCATCGGCGCGCGCAACGCGCAGCGTCTTGAACACGCTCTCCTCCTTCATCTCCTCGGTGATGACCGCGGTGGTGGACTTGACGACCGAGCGCGTAATCGGGAAGAGCGCACCCGTGTGCTGCACGGCGTTCTTGGTCTCCTCTGGGGACGCGTCGCCGTTCTTTGGCTTGTTGATGTTCTTGCGCGGGAACACGACGAGCTTGGCCTTGTAAGCCTTGAGGCGCTGGACGTTCGCCTGGAGCGACTCGACCGACTTGTTCGTGCGGCGGAAGTCCACGGCAACACCGATCGAGAGCGCCTGCTTGCGGTTGATGCCAGCCTCCTTGAGCTCCTCAAGGGTGAAACCCTTGCCGGCACGGACCTTGGAAGCGTACTTCACGGTCGGGCAGTGCACAGCAGGGCGCAGGAGACCAGCCGCAGGGCGAGGGGCGATGGCGGCGGCCTTAGCCTTGCGAGTCAAACGGCGCGACTTCTTCTTGGCGGCCTGTTAAAAGAGAAGAAGAGGTACGTTAATGAGTTGGTTCCTGTGTCTGTCTGCTGGAGTGACTGGTAGATCCGAGAGAGAGGAGAAAGAGCGTCGGGAAGCTGTTGGGAGGAAGCTGGCAGGGCTGCTGAGGTATAGCTGGATCACTGAGGCGCTTGGTGTCTACGGAATCTGTCTGTAGCTGCTAGAGTCGGTCTGGGTACTGAGTTTCGCCATTCAGGTTGCTGCTTGTTGTCAACGGTACTGCTTGCTACGCGCCGATCATTGTGGTTTCTCTTGTCCTGTTCGGTCCGCCCGTTCTCCTGTGTTTGTTGTGTCTGCTGCGGCTGCCATTCACCTGCACTGTGTAGCTGTTCTCCACTCGTCCTCTCGATCTCTCCCACTCTCCCTCTCGATCGTACTCGTCATGTATGCTGTAAACAGATTCTTACCTGGTCGAACCAAGTCTTGATGCGACGCTGCCAGTCCTTGTGGAAGTGGCCATTCGGGATAACGTTGTTGTGCTTCACCATTTTCGATTAACTACAGACATATAGCCATACACACCACAGCCGCGTTAATAAAGCCATCCTGTTCATCACCATCATGTCATCCATGTCATGCTGCTCTTCCTTGCCTCCCCTGTGCGTGCATGAGTGCGCGCGCTCATACAGCACGCTCTCACCCACCCCCCACACACACACATTCGAGGCGCATATTGAGACAGTCATGGAGCGCAAGCATCGGCTGCTGCCGGGTGGCTGCATTTACCTTCGCGTGAAGTTATTCCGAAAGTTGCTGTCAATTTGGAACTTGGCGCCTCTCGATGGCCGGCGGCAAGAACGGCGCAAAGAGCCGAAGAATTGGTGGTTCCCCAACGCCAAGGAGAACCAGTCCTCTCGTTCACTTGGCTCCAGTATGCCCCAAGAGACCCATACCCTCGACCGAGGGGGTCCCCTTCACGTAAAAAAGTAGTGTGGACCACGTCAGACCAGGCCTTTTTTGAAACAATGCGAAAAGGGTTGCTATGTAAACCGGTACATCGTGGAAGACAGTGAAGAGCTGGTTGTTTGGATTGACCAAGAGCGGGGCATTGGAACAAGAGGAAACGCGGCATGTTCGGCTCGCAAGGTGCGGTGTCACTCACTCTCTGTGGCTGTGGCTGTGTGTACTGTATGTGCGCATGTCGTTTGCGTTGCATGCAGGTGCGCGTGTGTGTGTGTAGTGCTCTCGTGCTCTCTTGTCCACTGCTTTCCTCCAGGGCCTTTCAACATGTGAAGAGAGATCTATTCAGCTTTCTCTCGCGGCGTCTCGAGCTGCGCGTTTGCATGGAAGGGTCTGGCGGAGAGAGGGGCGTGGAGTGGAGCTAAAGAACGCCTACGCGTCCGTGCATGCAATGATGTGTCTCTGCGTATGTGTGGTTGGCGATAGCGTCTCGCTTCGTCGTCGTTGTTGTCTGCTTCTTCGTCTTCTTCTTCTCGCCGCGATGTGTAATTTCTCTTATGTGCGTCTGTGCGGGGATGAACCGGAACGATTTCGGTCTTTGTCTGCTTTCCAGGAAGAGGAGGCGGGAGCGGCTTTGGCGCCCCGGCCACAACTCCCGCGATGGGTCTAGGCGGCAATCCGTTTGGTCAGCAAGGTAAGTGTCTTCTTTTTTGCTTCCACTGCGTTCTGCTAATGCTGCTGCAAGACAGAGTTTTCGCGACATCGTGCTAAACACCCGCGTCATTTCTTTCGGGGTCTCTACACTACAGCAGCTACAGCTCCGACAACCAGTACAACCTTCGGTGGAGTGGCGGCTCACTCACCGGCGCCAGCGTTCGGCGTGAGCAGTGGCTTTGGCGGCTCAGCGTCATTCGGTTCCGGTAACAATGGCAGTGTCGTCAAGCAGAGCAATCCGTTTTCATCAGGCAATGCGAGTGCATCTTCGTCTATCACGACCACCTTCGGCTCGTCATCTGGCTTCGTCAGAGATTCAATGGGCGGCTCGCTGCCGTCACCAGCAACCACATTTGGCGGAGTTGCTGGTCCTTCGACGGCGTTCGGCAAAAACAGCAACAGGAATGACCGAGCGCCGCCGCCTTCGTTCGGCAACAGCCGCGCGAGAAATCCAAGTTTCGACGCCTCTGGCGGTGGCGCTTTCGGGAAACCGCAGACTGCCTTTGGAGGCGGCGGTGGCATTGTTGCCGCTGGTAGATTCAACGGAGTTCCTTCACAACCACCACTGCCACCTCCAGATGCGGGTGGCGATGGGTTCTCCTTTGGTGGAGCTGTTGGACCCAAGGCTTCTGGGGCCTCCACAGCGTTCGGTCAGCCAGCAGTTCGCTCGAAGAAGAGACTGCCACCGCGAGATCCAATGGCTTCGTCAACACCAGTCACCACGACTTTCGGCCAAGCGTCTGGGTTTGGAACGCCAGCGCCATCGCCTGGTCCGTCGCCATCGACTGCATTCGGAAATCCAGCGGCGGCGGTGGATGTGCGGCGAAAAGCCCCCGTGCCGATGTCGACTGGGGACAATCCGTTCGGCTCGGGCGGGTTTGGCTCCAATGGTGCTGGTACTACTACAGCTAGTCGGCCGCCTTTCGGAGGTGACGCCAATCAAACGGCATTCGGACAACCAACAACTCGCGTTCCTCTAGGTGGCAGCACCGCAACTGCTTTCGGGAAAGAGCGAAAGAAGCCAGCGGCGAACCCATTTACAGGCGGACCAGGTAACAACGGAGCTGGCGATGGTTTTGGCGGTGCAGGTGTCGGTGCCCTAGAAGCGCGACTCAACGGAGGTCCAAAGAAGCCGATGGGGAAGAACAAACGCCTTCAGAACACGCCTGTGGGCAACGGAAGCGGGGGTATTGATCCCTCTGGCATGGCGCCGTCCAAGAAATTCCTGCCTCGCAACGCCATCAGCAAGTCGTTTGCGGGGGACAGCGACACGGACTCGGGACCGTTTCCTCCAGAGAAGAGT
This sequence comes from Globisporangium alternatum, assembly GCA_023334315.1. NCBI lineage: Eukaryota > Oomycota > Peronosporomycetes > Pythiales > Pythiaceae > Globisporangium > Globisporangium alternatum. Next base: position 11,315 of record JAASGT010000638.1, read on the forward strand.
CCGTCCCAGCCCACCACGAGGAAGAAACCGCTTCGCACGCAAGCCCCAGAGTTCGTGCCGACTCCTGCTGCATCCCCTGTGGGCGACTTTAGCAACAACGACGACTCGAAGGCGGATTTACTGTCGGCTGTGAACCTTGATGGAACGTGCATCGACATGTGCAGCCCCGCCGAGAGAGAGCTTCACATACGCGTGGACGAGCTGAGTGTGTTTGAGAAATGCTTCCCAGACAAGCCCGGGCGTGAGAGCGAGTTGATCATCAAGCGATTCCAGCGCAGTTCAGCGGACCACAAGCTAAACATTCCATCTGAAGTGCGCCCTCCTGGCGTGCTGCGAAGCACGCAGCTGTACATTGAGCAAGAGATCATGGACCGAGACCGAGCTGGCGTCGACCCACGTCTGAACCCGCCACGCGTGCCCGACATCATCGAATTGTACAACTTCTGCTGGGATCGCTTCCGCATGATCCGCAAGGACTTCGTGCTGCAGAACTACCGAGGCGCGGGTGGACGCGTGCACCCGATCGTGCTCGACGTTCACGAGCGCGTGGCTCGGTATCACATCTTGAGTGAGCATGAGCTCATTGAAGTTCCCAGTTTCGTTGCGCAGCAGAACATGGAGCAGCTCGGGCAGACGCTCAAGTCTCTCAATGAACTCTACGATGAGAGTCGCAACATGGGCGACCCGGGGTATTTAAGCCCATTTGAGCCAGAGTTCCGCGCGTACTTCATTCTCTGTGCGCTAGACAATGGTCGCGGGCTTGACGTGCTCAAGTTTGTGAAGGGCCTGCACAAGTCCGTCGTCGATAGTCCGCAAGTCAAGTTCGCGATGAAAGTCTTCGTCGCGCGCCACACGAGCAACTACTACCAGTTCTTCTCGTTGCTGCGTCAGGCGACGTACCTCCAGTCGTGTCTGCTCTTCCGCTACATCCCGAGCATCCGATCGAGTGCGCTGCAGAGCATGAATCGCGCGTTCCGCAATCAGCCGTACCCGCTCGTGGATCTCATGGAGCTCCTATGTTTTGACGATCTCGAGCACGCAGGCTCGGTGTGTCAGCAGCACGGACTGGGCATCACGCAGCATGACGAAGACGACGACGAATCCATCATGGTTCAGTTCGGTGGCGACTTTGAAACAGGTGCGAAACATGAGGATGTCGTGATAGTCGCAAGATAAACATTGTGGTACTGATATGCGGTTTTTCTTATGATACTTTAGAGATCCAGCTTCGGAAGGACAAGCGACCCCTTGAAGTGAGGTGCTCTCATGTCTTCGTCGGCCAGAAGCAAGGGTGCGTCTGTCGGTGCCTACAGGTTGAGACTTTACTTCACCCAGCTTTGCTAACTCTTGTGTGCCGCTTTTGATATCTGTAGAGAGTACCTGCGAAAAGACATCTGTCGTGGCGTGACCGAATACTACCCTGAGGAGTACCCGCCACTGAGTCATCTCATCCAGGAGCTTGAGGCAAAAGAGCGCGCCAGACTGTACCCGTCTCGCCCTGCGTACGAAGATGAGTACTCGTCGTTCGCCAACTATTCAGCAAGTTTCGTGCCACACCAGCAGCAACAGCAGTCGTTCATCAGCACGCCAGGGCTGTCTGCGCAGCCAGCTCAACCAGCGCACCGCGCTCCGTCAGTTGCTCCATCAGCTCAGTTCGGCTACGAAGCAGCTGGACAAGATCATCAACACGCTGAAGGCAAAGACAACAAGATGCTCGAGTTGGAGACGATTGCGCGGAGGAAAGCGGAGCTCGAGTACAGACAGTACATGGCGGTGCAGCGCATCGAGCAGCTTCAACGAGAGAAGCAAGAAAAAGCGCGCCTGGGGCAAGCAAAACCAGTTTCAGTGGCTTCACCAACAGCAGCAGCACCATCAGCTCCAACCTCGACCGACGACTCGGCGCTCAAGGCAGCCGAAGAGCAAGCTCGCAAGAATGTTGAGGAAAAGGCTGAAGCACTTCGTCTCCAGCAAGAAAAGGTAAAGGTTGCTCGCGAGCAAGAGAAGCAAGTGCTATTGCGGAAACAACGTGAGCTTGAGGAGCTGGAGAAACGACGAAGGCAAGAAGCTGCTGCCGCTGAATCTGCCAGACTGGAGAAAGAAGCCGAGTTGCGTCGCCAGGCGAAGGCCGCTGAGGAAGAAAAGAAGCGACGTGAAGATGAAAAACGAGCAGAAGAAGCGAGACGGAAACTGGCAGAGGAACAAGAGCGACAGCGACAGCACCAGCTTGCTGAAGAGCAGGCGCGAGTGCGACGTGAAGCCGCGCTTGAAGTGAAACGACTAGAGCAACTTGCTCGGGAGCTGACTGAGAGAAAGCGCAAATTGCGTATCCAGAAGCAGATCCAAGCGATGCAGAAGCTGCGTTTCCACATGTGGATGAAGTATGTGAAGGCGAGCAAGGCGCTGCCAGCTCCAGTAAAGATCGACGCGTCACGATTTGTTACTGGGGCAACAATGGCCCAATACAAGCCAAAGAACACGATCCAGTGGTTGTTCAAGAACGAACAGGCGGCGGCGCAAGTGGGCACGAGACTTCGCAACCCAAGTGAACTGATCAAGATACAGAGTGCTGAGCTTGTGGATGACGCATCCATTCCTGACAACAACTGGAGCTCATTAGATGTTCTCTCTCTTGTGGGACCGCACCTTCGCAGCAAGAACCGAGCAGATCCATCGTCATCAGCGATCAGCTGGAAGCTTGTAATTGGAGATCTCGTGGACGACCAGACCTCTTCCTTTGGCGTGTGGTGTGCCTCCAAGCTCGGCATTTCGGTCAGTGGCAGTGGTGCGTCGTCGCCGTACCAAATCTTCCAGTCTTCTTCACAACGAATAGACGAAGCGGCTGCTTGCTGCCACTACCTCGATGCTGTTTCGATGGACAACGCGAGTGAGCAAGCACTCGAGAAATTCAGCTTGGGTGGTGTATCCGCTCTGATTCTCTCAGTGTCATTGAGCGAAGTCCAAGATTCTGGGAAGCGTCAGCGCTGGCTGCAGCGTGTTGAGAGTCTCTTTGCAAGTCTACCCAAGCAGAGTCAGGTCGTCGCGTCGGTTTTGCTGTTTGCGAATGTCGATCCGTCTGTAACGTCGCGTCGCATTGTTGGAGCTCTTGAAGCGTCGATCCGTCAACTGTACGCTCGGTTCGCGCAAGTCGTGGACGTGGACTTCACGCTGGTGTCGGGCAATGAGAGCAAGCAGACGCTCACTGAGCAGCTAGTGCAGGTACTCGTGTCGCTGTCAAAGCGATCAATCGCGTCACCAATGTTTGTGAACGTCGGCTTGAAAGAACTCTTGGAAGGGGGTCTCAGTGCTGCAATGAAGCAGTTGAAGTTGGCTTCGCCTGTCAAGATCCAAGAAGAAGCGCGATTGGCGATTGGCAAGATCCATGAAGAGCTACGCTCGTACCAGCAGCAAAGGGCACAAGCAAGTTCCCTCATCCCAGAACTGCAGAACATTGTCAGCACACCAGAGTTCGAGGATGTGGACGGGCAGTGGCACGAGGTGGAAAATGTGCTTTCCATCCTCGCGTCAATGCAGATGGAGGCGTTGCCGACGCAAGTGACACTTCAGCGCGACCAAGTCTGCAATCTCCTGTTCGCCAAGACCGCCAACTTTGTCGACCGATTGTTTGCGTCATCGCGAGGAGGAAGCGCCTCGGAAGTGTCAACTTTTGAGCTAAAGAAACTTATTTACAACCTGCTCGTGCCCGTGCACGACCAACTTGTGAACGAGGTACAAGATTCGTTCGTTCAGTCTTCGATCGCCACGGAAGCAGCGAGTGCGCGCCTGCCATGGAAGCAGATCTTCCTTGAGATCTACGGCGCGTTCTTCGAGTCGCTGGGTGATCTGAGTGTCAGTGTTCCCGCGAACTGGCGCTCTCAACACTCGCAAGAGCTTCTTGCCGTGGCGAATGATGATCAGCCGATATTCGAGACTGGACCAAGAGCTTCATTTCAAAGAGCCCCAGTGTCGAATGGATTCGGCAAACTCACTCCACCATCCCCAGTGGTGACTTTGTCGCTCAAGAGTTTGAAGCGCAGCTTCGGCGTGGCCCTGGGGTCGTCGGCATCGTCATTAAAACAACAACAACAGGGACTCGATAGCAGAACGAAGCTGCTGAGTCGACCAACGAAAGAAGACGATGCGCGACTCCGCCGCCTGCACCAGGAGATCGCGCGCGAACGAGCCGCGACCTCGAGTTTCCAGCAGCTGCTGCGGCGCGAAGTGAACAAGTGGGACGTCGCGGATTTCCCTGGCGGCTTGCTTTAGAGGCAAGCAAGAAGACAGCCGAGTCGAGTGTTGGTAAGAGGCTATAGCTCTGTGCTCCGTAGTCCGAAGAGGTAGAAGATAGAGCGCGGTTCATGAGAAACGAGTTGAACCTGACAAGAGCCAATCTCATTTTAGTGACATCGCGCACTAACGGAACGTAACGTATCACGCCATGTCATTAAAGAGAGGAGTCGCAAATGTGCCTTCTCAGTGAAATCAACAACCCCACAACTATTGACGAGCATGACCGAGCAAGACGCGCTCACGCTGAACGAGCTGCCGCCCGTGCTGCTAGCGCAGACGCTCGCGTTCGCAGACCTGCGCACGCTGCTGGCGCTCGAATGCGCATGCACGAGCCTCCAGCAGCTCATTCGTGACTTCCGTACGTGTCTCGTTGACACAGCAAATCGCAAGCGCAGTCAGACAAATGTGTGCCATCTCGTGTGCGAATCCTAATGACGGGCTGCCTGTGAATTTGTACCGCAGATCTATGGAGAGAGCTAATGCAGAACACGGCGTGCGTCGCAGGGAGTGATGCCCACGGCCACATAGACAGAGGGCGCTGGAAGCGGCTCGCGCAGCTCGCGGCCCTGCCCGCACAGATCGGGCTCCAGCTGCTCGAGCAAGTGCGCGGTGCGTTCCGTCGTCGCACAACAATATTATTATTGTTTACTTGCAATGTTGTTGCGTTTGCCACTATAGCTGACACATATGACTACCACTGCTTGAACAAATCAGACTGCTCATCGGTGGACAACCCGGGCGAGCGACCGGAGAACACGCTCACACGCTCGGCGTGCGAGCGCGAACTGGAGTATTTGTCGCGCAGCGTGCTCGCGCAGCAACCGCTCATTTTCCACGAGTGGGCGCGTCGCATCCAGCATAAGTGTGGTTGCGCGCGCGGCGCTCCCTGCTACTGGAGCACGTATGTGGACACACAAGTCTTGCTTGCTGATGCTTTGTGGACTTCTATTCGATGACTGACTTGTTGTGCGCCTTGTTCAATACAGAGCCGCGTCGTGGAAGAACTCGAGCGTGGACTACCTGGAGTACCGTATGAGCCGTGAATGCCTCGTGAGCAGCGTGCACGTGGCGCCGTACCGCGTGTTCTGGTACCCGGGCAACCCGACGTACTCGCCCCTGCAACTCTCGTTCTCCTTCCACGAGCTCCTTGTCGATGATGAAGACGATGAGTGGATGGACGAGGACAGTGGACGACACATGGAGACGCTCGGTCCAGCGACCTTCGAGTCACCCGTGTACGATGCCATTAATGACATGAAGGTGCGAGATGTTTCGTGGCAGCAGATTGACTCAGGTTAAGTTAGTTGCCTTGCTAACTCTTGTGATATCATTTCTTGATACAACGCCATCAGATGCAAGAGTTTGAGCTGCCGCGCAAGGTCTTCCTGAGCCGTGGCGTACTGCGTTTGAACCTGATCAACCGGCAGCAGGATCTCGGGCCGGAGATGATGGCCTGGCATGAAGACAACGGCCTCCCGCCGTTCTACATCTGTCTGAGCCACGTCGGCGCCACCGGACGGTGCGTCGAGATGGAAGACGAGTATTGAAAGCAGCAGCAGCAGCTCTCGATTCTATATTGCGTACGTGATTGTGTTCTCAATATGTACATCTTTCTCAATCATAACCTCTATACCTTAATGGGTCGTTTCGCTATTCTTGATCAGCACGACTGCTCTGGAGTCTAAATCCAGTTGAGCACTCACTGACAAGCCTCACCATTGGTATCTGTCGCCGCTATATCGATCAATCGATCGCCTCCACGTCGTTGAATTACTAAGCGACAGCTTCACGTCGACATCCTCCGATGCAGTATGAGAGCGGCAACAACACGCCAGGCTACAGCAGCGCTGGAATGATGAGCCACCAGTCCTATCAGTCCAAGCAGCAGCTCCAGCCAAACACCAGTTCGCTACCTGTGATCGACCTCGAGCACACGATTGGCTTCTCGGCGAACGTGCCCAATGCGATTCACTACCACCCCTCGGGGCAAGAATACCTGTACCCATCGGGCGGCTCGATCCTGCTCACGTCCTTCCAGGACGCGCACAGCCAGCTCTTTCTGCGCGGTCACGACGCGCACATCACGTGCCTCACCATGTCCAACTCGGGCCGCCTCCTGGCCTCCGGCGAGCGGGGCAAGCGCGCTGACGTGCTCATCTGGGACCACGCAAGCAAGCGCCTGCTCTTCCGACTCTCGGAGCACGACGCCGGCATCGCGGCGCTCGCGTTCTCGGACGACGAGCGGCTGCTCTGCTCGATCGGCTCGCCCGAGGACGGCCCCCGGCTATACATCTGGGACGTGCTCACGGGCAACATCTGCGCGACGCACCAGAAGCTCGCGGCGATCGTTACATGCGTGGCCTTCGGCGGCATGGCGCGCGACGTCAAGCGCCGCGATACGGCGTGCTACCAGTTTGCGACCGCGGGCCAGCGCATGCTGCTACTCTGGGTGCTCAACCCGATGAATGGCGAGTTGTCGCAGTACAAGATCGACCAGAGCGTCGTGCGCGACTACACGTGCGTGCAGTTCTCGCCCGACCGCGAGACGCTCGTGGCGGGGAGCACGAGCGGGGACTTCTCGGTCGTGAATGTCAAGACCAAGCGCCTGGTCAAGAACGTGCCCGCGTGCTCGTGCGGCATTAACACCATCGCGTTCTTCAACTTTGGGGTACTCGTCGGTGGTGGCGACGGCAGCGTGCTACACTTTGACCTAGACTTTGTTGACACGTGCCACGTGACGCTCGATGGGCCCGTGGCCGGGCTTGCGCTCAATGCCGCGCAGACCGAGGCTGTTGTGGGTACCCAGGCCGGCTCGATCTTCTGCCTCAAGCTCCTGGTCGCCCAGCGGTTCCTGCAGGCATCGCTACTGTTCGAGAATCACTCGAGCGCGGTGATCCAGGTGGCGTACGCCTCAGGGGTCTCGGACCGGTTCGCGACCGTCTCCCGCGACTGCACGATTCGCATCTGGGACGCCTCGGACTACGGCGTCTTGACTAAATGTTTCGTGGGCAATGCGGGCATTCCCACGTGTCTCCAGTACTCGCTCGACGTGCTGCTCACGGGTTGGACGGACGGCTCCATCCGCTGCCACAGCTCGGACTCAGGCGAGCAGGTCTGGAGCATCGATAACGCGCACACAGGCAGTGTTACAGCACTCGTGCTGAGCCACAACCAGCGCTTTATCGTGTCGGCGGGCGTGGGCGGCGAGGTGCGCGTGTGGGACATCCGCAAGCGTGACATGGTTTCGCACCTCAAGGAGCACTCGATGGTGGTGACGAGCCTCGCGCTCTACGAGGACGACATGCACGTGATTTCGTGCAGCCGCGATCGCAGCATCCTCTGCTGGGACCTGCGCTCCGAGCGGCGCATCTCGAGCCACATCCAGCGCATGGGCGGCATCAACACGGTCGCGCTCTCGGCTAACCAGAAACTCGTGCTGAGCGCTGGCCAGGAGAAACGCATTTCGTTCTGGGATCTGCGCATCGACTCGCCCGTCAACATCATCCAGAAGGCGCACAATGAAGAGGCCACATGCATCGCCGTGGCGCACAATCTCGAGATCTTCGCCACCGGCGGCAACGACAGGCTCGTCAAGCTCTGGGACTGCAACACTGGCGAGCTCATCATGGACGGCGTGGGGCACTCGGGTAACGTGCGCAGCGTGGCGTTCAGCCCCGACGACCGACAGCTCGTCTCCGTGGGCGACGACGGCAGCGTCTTCATCTGGAACGTATACACCGAATAACTCGAACATTGTTGCAAAGCTGGAGGTGCATATTTTTCTACAGATCTCGAATAGAATGATCGCCTGGCTACCTACCCTTCATGGACGCCTCGACACTCGAGTTGCACAATGTAGTAGGGGCATCAGGCTTCGTACAGAGATGTACGCATCCCTAGCGATGGCCTTTGAAGACTCAGGGTTGCCCTCTGGTGTTACGCTATCCTCATTGGTTTCGTACTGGAAGAGAGCAGTCAAGCACACGAAGCTGCTAGTGTAGGGTCACTGCTGTCAGTCGGAGGGAACGATATTCTGTTCTCAGAAATGGAAACAATATCATATATTTACGGATACAATATCCGATAGTTTAGAGCTGCTTGATAAAAGACTGATGTTTTGCAAAGTATAACATACGATATTTCGGATA
>JAASGT010000639.1:0-19745 GCA_023334315.1 Globisporangium alternatum
CCCAGCGTCTCCTGCTGCTCGCTTACTGCTCGCTTGCTTCTCTCCGTGTCTTCTTCGTCTGCTCTCCGCAGCTGCTTTGTCTCTCTTTTTGCTTTCTCTAACCACTGGTTTGCGGCGCAACACACACAACTTCCTGCCACTCGTGCACTCTTTCTAAATCTCTGTTTTGACACAGAAAACTCGTAAATGCGTTTTGAGAACGCATTTCCGAGATTTTTCAGTTTAAAAAAGACTTTGTAAATAAATTTGTGGTGCAAATCAGAGTCTTGTCTTATAAAAACGACTTTTACAAGTTTACAAAAGTCTTTAATAAGAGACTAGTATATAAAACAGAGCTTAAAAGTCGCTTTTGTTATTCGGTTTTGCCAAAATATCTGCAAAGCACAATAACACATCAATACACACTAATTAGGACGGACTCTGAATACTGTGTAAAACACTATTTATGTCATTCTATTACTAGTGTGGGTTTCTAATTACTGCGTTACACACTATTCGGGACGGCCAGTCTCAAAGGGTGGTGTTCGCATTTACTGTGATACACACTAATTACAGAAAAGCGTGTAGATTGGAAAAAAGCTCAAGAAGCGAAGCACCTCGGCAACCTCCTGTTGCTTGTGACACGTCGATCAGAGATCAAGATGAGCGGACTGGGACAGCGGCTACGCAACACGTACGCGTCGGGCGCACCGGCCAACTACGTGCCGGGCCTCGGCCGTGGCGCTGTGGGCTTCACGACGCGCTCGGACATCGGACCGGCGCGCTCGCCTCTGGCACCCGAAGGCATGGCTGCGGCGGCAGGTAGCGGCGTCGGCGGCGCTGGACCAGCGGGCCCTGGCGCTGCGCCAGCGCCGTTTCTGCCGGGTGCAGGACGAGGACGAGGCGTAGAGCTCCCGCCTGGAGCTGCCGGTCGTGGCGGCGGTGGTGCACCAGGCGGCGCAGGTCGTGGCTCGGGCACCGCGGGATTGGGTGGATTCGGCCGCGCAACCGACGAGAACGAGGACTACGGCGACTACAGCGAGACGAACTACGACAAGTTCTCGGGTTACTCGTCCGTGGGGCTCTTCCAGGACACGCCGTACGACCAGGACGACCGCGAGGCCGACGATATCTATGAATCCGTGGACGAGCGCATGGACTCGCGGCGCAAGCGCCGGCGTGAGGTCAAGATGCTCGAGGAGCTCAAGAAGGCGCGTCAGGAGCGGCCCAAGATCAGTGACCAGTTCGCCGACCTCAAGTCTGGCCTGCAGAGCATGTCGGACGCCGAGTGGGAGATGATCCCAGACATTGGCGACTACTCGCTCAAGTACAAGACCAACACGGCGCTGCAGAAGCGCAACGAGATGTTTGCGCCCGTGCCCGACCACCTGCTCGCCGGTAGTGCTGGCGGCGTGGCGGCCAATGGCTCCGGGGCACTCAACGGTACGATCACCCCCAGTGGCATGGAGACCCCGGGCAGCGGCGGCATGACGTCTACGATCACGGGCCTCGCTGAGGCACGTGGCGCTGTGTTGTCGCACAAGCTCGACAAGATGTCGGACTCGATTGCCGGCCAGACGGTCGTGGACCCCAAGGGCTACCTCACGGACCTCAACAGCCTCAAGCTCACGAGTGACGCGGAGATTGGCGACATCAAGAAGGCGCGCTTGCTACTGCGCTCCGTCACGATGACGAACCCGAAGCATGGCCCCGGCTGGATCGCCGCCGCGCGCCTCGAGGAAGTCGCGGGCAAGATCGTGCAGGCGCGCAAGATCATCGCGCAGGGCTGTGAGTGCTGCCCGATGCAGGAGGACGTGTGGCTCGAAGCCGCGCGATTGCAGAACCCGGAGAACGCCAAGACAATCCTCGCCAAGGCCGTACGCCACGTGCCCAAGTCCGTCAAAATCTGGCTCCAGGCGGCGCAGCTCGAGCGCGACGACGAGCTCAAGAAGCTCGTGATGCGCCGCGCGCTCGAGTTCGTGCCCAACTCGGTCAAGCTCTGGAAGGCACTCATTGAGCTTGAGGACGTCGATGGCGCCCGCGTGTTGCTGGGCCGTGCGGTCGAGTGCGTTCCGCAGGCCGTGGACCTGTGGCTCGCGCTCGCTCGACTGGAGACGTACGAGAATGCCAAGAAGACGTTGAACAAGGCGCGCACGGCGATTCCGACCGAGCCGTCGATCTGGATCACGGCCGCGAAGCTCGAGGAGGCGCAGGGCAAAACCGAGATGATCGAGCGCATCATCCAGCTGGCACTGAAGTCGCTGCAGAAGCACCAGGTCGTGGTGAACCGCGAGATGTGGCTGAAAGAGGCCGAAGCCTGCGAGCAGGCGGATGCGCCGCTCACCTGCGGGGCCATCGTGCGCGCGTGCATCGACGTGGGCGTGGAGCCTGAAGATCGCAAGCGCACGTGGATGGATGACGCAGAGAACAGCATCAGTCGTGGCGCTTTGCTGACCGCGAAAGCGATCTTCGCGAACGCGCTCAAGGTCTTCCCAGGCAAGAAATCGATCTGGCTGCGTGCTGTCGCGCTCGAGAAGCAGGTGAACGAGGGCAAGAACGGCGAAGCCGTGGAGCAGTTGCTGCAGAAGGCCGTGACGGCGTGCCCAAACGCCGAGATCCTCTGGCTCATGGCCGCCAAGGAGGTGTGGAACAATGGCTCGGTCGAGAACGCGCGTCTGATTCTGCGTCAGGCGTTCAGCGCCAATCCGAACAGCGAGTCCATTTGGCTCGCGGCCGTCAAGCTCGAGTGGGAGAACGACGAGATCGAGCTGGCGCGTGCACTGCTGGCCAAGGCCCGTGCCCAAGCGCCGTCTGCGCACGTGTGGATGAAGTCCGTGCTGCTCGAGCGCGAGTGTGGCGAGAACCCGGAGACCGAAGAGAATCTGTTGAAGGAGGGGATCCGACTGTACCCGGACTTTGCCAAGTTGTATATGATGGCGGGCCAGTTCTACGAAGCGCAGAGTCCTCCGAATTACGACAAGGCCAAGAGCATGTACCGCGAGGGCGTGCAGCACTGCCCCAAGTCCATTCCACTCTGGATCCTGTCGAGTCGACTGGAGGAGACGATGAACGGCGTGACCAAGGCGCGATCGGTGCTGGAGCTCGCGCGCTTGAAGAACCAGAAGAACGACCAGCTGTGGCTCGAGGCCGCGCGGCTCGAGGCTCGGTGGGAGAACCCGAAGGGCCAGGAGATGCTAATGGCCAAGGCTTTGCAGGAGTGCCCCGAGTCGGGTATCCTGCTCGCCGAGTCGATCGACATCGCCCCTCGTGCGCAGCAGAAGCGCGCGTCCGTCACGGCGCTCAAGAAGAAAGACAACGACCCAGCGGTCTGCCTCTCGGTCGCCAAGCTCTTTTGGCAGGAGCGCAAGTACTCGAAGGCGCGCAAGTGGCTCGAGCGCACAGTGCAGCTAGACCCGGACTTTGGCGACGGCTGGGCGTTCTACTACCTCTTCGAGGTCAAGCACGGCAGCAATAAGGACGAGGCGGAGAAGATCCTCAAGCGCTGCGTGAGCGCAGACCCAAAGCACGGCGAGAAGTGGACCAAGGTCTCCAAGCAGATGGCCAACCGGCGCAAGAAGACCAGCGAGCTCATCAAGCTCGTGAGCGTCACGCTCCCCTTCGCCGAGCAGATGTAATCGCCCACGAAGAGATCTCGTGACGAACCTGGTAAGTGCGACAACCCATTCCCTATCTTTCTTATCTCTCTATACAAAATGATACCTCTCAACCAATTTCCGACAATTTCTATGCGCTCAAGCCTCTTTCTTGACAAAGGCCGCCACTTTGCGTGCCGCGCGCTCCACGTGGTGCCGGCGCCAGTACTCCTCCTCCTCGTCGATCGCTTCCTCGGCGCGCAGCTGTGAGATGAACTCGGCGAGCTCCACGCGCCTCTCCTCGGCCTCGATGCGTCCCAGGCGCCCGCGGTATGCGCGCTGCAGCGTCGTGGCGGCAGCGCGCTCGAGTGCCTTCTGCGCATCGATCTCGCGCCGGCGCAACATCCATTTCTTGCCGGCGAGCTTGCCCAAGTGGCCGCGGTACACGCGCTGAATCTCCTGCGCGGCCCGGGCTTCGCGCTTGGCCTTTTGGTTCTCGACCACGAGGCGCTTGCGGTATGCGGTGGTCTTTTGCTCGAGGAACTTGAGCTTGCGCGCCTGGGCGTTCTGCGCCTTCTGGTTGAAGAGCGCGGCTTTTTTCTGCCGCGAGGCCACGTTCTTGGCCTCCTGGTCCATGCGCTGGCGCTCCGCGGTCTTATGCTGTTGTGAGACAGCGAGCTTGTCGTGCTTGGATGACGTGGACCAGACGCTCTTTTGCTTCTTGAGCATCGAGAGGCCGCGAAAGTACATGAGCGTCATACAGAACAAGCCAAACTTGAGTGCGTTCTCGGTCTCTGTGAGTGCCTTGTCCATCTCCGAGCCTTTCTTCACAGCCTTGGTGTGCAGGTCCACCTCAAAAGCCTGGACTTCGATGGGCCGCCACTTGTCCAGTGGGATACCCTGGACGTTCTCCTCGTCTCGGAGCTCTCGATGACCGTCCAAGATGAGTTGATCCTGCTCAAAGACGCGCAGGTCGTGCATCGTGAGTGGCCCGTCGCGCTTGAGACTGGGCACGAAGCCCAGGGCCTTGCGCTCGGACTCGCGCTCGCCAAAGACCCAGCCTTCCAGCATGGACTCGAGGATATCCTCGACGACCTCGAAGGCCGTGAGGTTGGCCACCAGCAGGTTGTGCTCGCGCTGCAGCGCCACCTGGATCTTGTCGCGCTGCTGCGTCTGCGGGAAGCCATGGAGCGCCTTCGTCTCAAAGAACGGCTCCTTGGTGCGGAACGTGGCGTGAAACTCGTCGTCGACGCCTTGGAGCCGCAGGTGCCGGTCCCAGATCTTGAGCTCGAAGGTCACTTCGTCAAACAGGTCACTCTTGCGCAGCGTGATGGCCTTGTTTCCGCCGGACTTGACGGCCGTTAGGCACACGCTCGACTCGATCGTGAGCTCCGGGCAGCGCTTGATGCGCTCGAGTTCTGCCTGCAGCACCTCCATGCGCCGCTCGATCGTCACGTGCGACTCCTGCAGGTACGGCGTCCACACGCACGGATTGGTGCGGCAGGCCATGCAACCGCCGGCGCCTAGCTCCTGTTCTTCGAGCAGCAAGCGGCGCTCTTCGAGGCTGCGGCCTTTGAGAGCCTGAGGGTTTGTTTGGATACAAAGCAAGCAAGCATTGGTCAGGGTGTCTACTGTCAAGAGCACACACGCACAGCCAGCCATCCAAGCAAGTACGTACGTCTTTGATCTCGCGACGCTGCTTCTGAATGCTCTTCTGCTTGAGCGCCTTGCCGCGCACCTTGGCGCTCTTGCCAGCCTTGGCGTCCAATTTGGCTCGGCGCTGGGCCTTGGCCTCTCTCGCAATCTGTGCTTCTTCGTCGCTGTCCGAGACCGAGTCCGAGTCTTCTATTATGCCTGGCTGTTGCTTTTGAGCGATCCCCAGCGCTTTCTTAGTCGCATTGCCGCCAATGAGGAACGTCCGAAGCTCAAACTCCTCTCTTTCAATTACCTGGGACATCAGCAGCCGATCGAGTTCCTTCTCGAGCTCCAGACGCAGCACCTTTGTGGGGAACCGCTGCAGCGTCGAGTGCAGCACGTGCGAGTCCATGAACTCGTTGCGGGTGTTGGCAATCGCGCGCTGCAGCTCCTGGTACACGAGCCGGCAGCGCGCGTCGATGTCCGTCTCGACGATCTCCACCGGCGCGCTTTGGCCGTGCTGAATACGTGCAGCCTCGACGAGGTTCACGCTCAGCTGCGGGTCGTACTTGAGCAGTAGTGTGCGAGCGCGCAGGTGGTCGCTCGCGAGCTTGAAGAGCTCTTCCTCAGGCGTGTTGAGCGCCGCGACGAGGTCTTCGCGCGTGAGGTTGGCTGGGATCTTGACCTCTAGCGGTTGTATCTGAGCTGCTCGTGAGCCACCAGAGCTCGCGATGACGCTACGTAGCTCCTCAGCGAGCTTCTTCATGTTCACGGGGTAGTAGGACGGGTTCAGGAGCTGGTCGTAGAGGCGCCACTCGCGTTCCTCGGTCGTGAGCTCCGTCGTCTTCTGGGACCGCAGCAGCGTGACCATGGACGTTGTCGGCGCATTCTCACGGCTCCTCTTAGCATTCGCAGCGCCGTTGTCGTCGCGGAACTTGGTCACGATTTTGCGGATCTGGATCTCCTTGCGCTCGAGCAAGTTCCATGGCGCCTTCATAATGCGGTCCACCTCCACGTGCGAGAGCGCGGCGAGTTGCTCCTCGTCCTTGCTAAGCTTTGAGAACGCGCCGTGGAGTCGCATCCTGAAATCCCCAGCATATCCAGACCCAGTAACCACGAGCCGCTCTTCCCAGTCGTAGCTCCTCGGGTGCAGGATGCGATCAATTAGGATCCACTCGCGCTCCTTCTTCTCAAGCACGTCCTGGCCTTTCTTGTATTTGCGTCTAAGGCGCTCGGCGGGGGTCATCATGGACGGAAGTTTGGCCTTCATGGCCGAGATCTCGGCCCAGAGCACTTTGCCCGACTTCATACCGGCGCTCTCGTACTCGACGTTGAGCTCTCTCGCGAGCTTGGCGCCCGCGGCGTCGCGGTCGCGCGGGTCCTTTGTGTCTACGAGCGACGCGGTGAGCTGCGGCAAGTGCGCGCGGTACTCGACGAGGTCGCGCTCCATGGTGTCGCACTGCTCGAGCAGGTCTGCGTGGATCTTGGTGAGCTCCTTCAGACCCACTTCAATGTCGCGGGCTTCTTCTTCACGCTTGGCGAACAGAAAACAACTGTTTGTGAATTTCGTCTCGTGCAGGTGGACAGCAGCGTGGAGCTGCGAACGCTGTTCGTGAGTCAAGGTAGACACTCTATTGTCCTCCTCGAGGGCCTTCGTGCTCTTTATCATCTCGAGCTCAGCAGCGCGTGCGATATCTTTCACCTCGTTCGCCATCCTACGCGCGAGTCGCTTCTTGCGCTCACTCAGCTGGATCGTCACGAACACGCTCTGAATCTCGTCCTTCTTGAGCGGCAGTAGCTCCTGCTTCTTGAGCGCGTCGGATCGCTTCATCTTGAGCACCTCGGATGCCAAAAGAGCGGTCGTGGCTGTCACCTCGATCGAGTAGGATGTGAATACGGGCGCGCCGAGCACGACCTGGTAAGTCGCCGCAGCACTCAGGGGCTTGCACCTTGGGTCATGGCGGATCACGAGTTTGCCGAGACTCTGTGGCGTGCAGAGCGCAATGTCGTGCTGGTAGAAGCACTTGCCAATGGGCAGTGGGGCTCTAGGCGCGTTTGCTGATGACTGGTTTTGACCTGAGCCGGAAGGCGGTGGAGGCAGAACGTAGAGCATGCCTGCCAGTCGACCGTTCTGGTATCCGATGGACTTGAAGTGACCCTGGAACACGATCGAGACCGAGAGCGAGAGCACACCGACCCCCAGTGTCGGCAGCTTGAATGTGTGCGTGGCGCTCTTGTGCGGGTGGATCTGGCACCCCGAGGCGCTCAGCAGACTCGTGGGCTTCGCGTTCTCGTTCAGCAGAGCGCTGCAGCCTCGAGGGATGAAGTACCCGGCCGCCTTGCCCTTAGTACTCGCAGTGTCTACTGCGTTCGCCAGTTCTTCGAGCTTTGTCGTGACAATACACGTCGAGTTCTGCTCCGAGTCGAGCGCAAAGGCGTCATCAAGACCCGCAAAGTAGCCCTCGCCGTCCCCAAACGTGTACTTTCGCAGTAGATAATGGGCCTCGAGCTCCTCTTTTGCTTTGAAGAACGCGAGCGCGAGGCAGTTGCGCGCTGGCAGGACCATCAGCCGCGCGATCGCGTCCTTCTTGAGTGGACACTGCTGGTATTCGGGGGTTTTCTGGATAATCTCCACTTGCTCGGCGTCAATGCACTTGTAGTAGTGGGCGAAGTTCACCTGGAAGTCCATGGCCACCCACTGCTTCTCCTCCGGAGTGCGGTCGGCGTGCGGCTTCAAGCGCACGAGCTCAGCCAAGTCCGGTCTTAGTACTGGGAGCCCAGTAATCTCTAAGTCCAATGTTGACCCGCTGTCAGTCGATACTGACGCATGCCTGCTATCCTTCACGGAGATTGCCTGCTCAAGCCCGGCTAAGCTCTGCTCAACCTTGAATGTCTGAGCGCCAAATTCGGCCAGTGCGCGCTTATTCTTCTTCAGTTTAGCTCGGATCTCATCCTCCAGTGCTCGCGTGGCCTCGAGCTTTTTCTCCAGGTCGCTGATTTCTGCGTCGAGCTCCTTCAAAAGCTGGAGCCGCACCACGCGCTGCGTCGTGCCTTCGATACGCAGCCGCGTGTCAAAGTACTCGGTCGCGCTCTCATCGGCGCGTCTGCGCTCGTCCATCACTCCCTGTAGCCGTATAGTAAAGCGCTTTTCGAGCTTCGTGTTCGCCTCGCGCTGCTCAAAGAGCTTCTCGCCTTCTTCACGTGCGCTCAGCACCATCTCGTTGCTCTTCTCAGCACACAAGGCGAGTTTTCGCAACGTCTCGTCGCGAAAGCCCTCGTTGCGCTTGATGAGCTCGCTCAGGCGCTGCAGCAGCTTGTCCTTCCAGCTGAGCTCCTGACTGCGCAGCGTCGCGTCGTGCTGGAGCCGTGCCATCTCGTCCTGCTTCTCGTCCAGCTCACAGTTGAGCGCCTGGAACTCCTGCGCCGTAATGGGCACGATGCGCACGGTACCGAGCCCCGCCTTGGCGATCATGCCCGTGGACTTGGCTTTGAGAATCACGCGCTCGAGGTTGCGCAGCGCGAGTTCCTTGTCCGCGAGCGTTCTCTTGAAAGCGTCGAACTCGAGGCGCTTCTCGGCTGCCTCGTCTTTCTGCGACGCCTTGAGCTCGTAGAAGTGCACGAGGTCCTTCGTGAGTTCGCTGGCGCCGTCGGCAATGGCGCTAAAGTTGTCGTACTTGGACGACAGGTCCAGAGTGTAGGCCTCCACGGGGCTCGAGACGAGCTCGTTCTGCTCAAAGTCTTTCTGAAACTTCTTGAGCTTCTCACGCTTCTCGTGCTGCGCGGCCAGGCGCTGCTGCTGGAGATGCACCTGGTAGGTCTCGCGCTCGTTCTCGAGCCGCTCAGCCTCGATCTCCTCGACCTGCCGCGTCATGTCGGAATTGCGAACCAGACGCTCGTCCTCGAGGCTCGTGAACTCCTCGTGCTTCTGCGAGAGCACGTCCTCGAGCGCCATGAGCTCGTGCTCGAGCGTCATGCGCATCTGCGCTTCTTTCTGCGCCTCCATCTGTGCGAAGAACGCCTTCTGTGCCTCGTGCTCGCGCCGCTTGATGCGCAGCTGCGCCTCTTTCTCGCGGAGCTGCTGCTCGAGCTCCTCGCTCTGCCGCTCGCGACGCTGCGTCTCAAAGACCGCGAAGCGTGCCTTCTGCTGCGCCTCCTGGGTCTCTTTCGCTCGCGCCTGGGCGAATTCGTTTGTGAGAACCTGCTGGTAGCGCATGAGGATCACGTCGCTTGAGCCCGAGCCTTCGAGTCCGCGATCGTAGAGCTCCTGCTGGATCCACTTGATCCCATTCTGTGCCAACAATTTGCTCACCTGAGTGGCAAAGTCTGTCAGGACTGGAATGGTACTCTCAGTAGATACTGTAGTGACTTGATGCCTGGTGGTGCTGTCCTCACTGGCTGATTGGCTCACAACCGACAACTGCTTCGTAGTATCATCACTCTTGATCCCAGACTCGGTCGCCTGGTGCGCTTGAGGCATTACCTGAGCCGAGGACTGCCTTTGCAGTGCTGCAAGGTCGTTAACAGGTCCTAGGGCTGCTGTGGACGAGACGCCAACAACATCCACGAGCACGAGCTGCCGAAAGAGCTCGTGCATGAAGTTCGAGCGCTCCTGCAGCACGTCGTGGCCGCTCTTGAGCCACGAGACGTGCACCTGGGGCGTCGGGATGCCACCCTCTTGTACTGTTGAAGGGCTCGCGAGACACGCTGCGAGCGTAGGCGTCACGTACTCGGATGGGAACGCACGGGTAAGAAACTCCACTTGGTCGACTGGAAACAGCGAATTCAGCGTCCCATGAACCATAAGTAGCGCGAATGGACTATCGAGAGCGCTCAGGTTGCCTAGCGACTGACTCACGTCCTTGTTCTTGAGGCTTCCATGCAATAGAATCCTCAGAAGCTCCAGGTTGGCGCCCTGGAGAAACTGTCGGCGCGTCTGGAAGAACGTTTGCGTGGCGTCCTGACGACTTGCAGCCACTTGGGTCAGATAGAACTCGCTAAAGAGGCTCTGCACCAGTGATTCGTGGAGCTCAGCTCGGTTGTCTGGGTTCCCATTGACACTAAACACGCGCTTGAGCTGCTGGAGAGAATGCCGAACACTGTCGCTCGTGTACGTGAGCGCGTTGATGAGCACGAGACCTCGCTGGGCGCGCAGAAAGAGCTGTAGCTGCGGCTGGTTTGCCATGCGCAGCGGGATCTCCATGGTGAGGAATCTTAGCGCAACCCCACCGCCCGTGCCAAAGCCAATGAGGAACTGCGGGACGGCGCCAACGCCGAGCTTGGGCTGCACGAGCCACTCACGCGTCGTGTGCATGAGGTGTACGAGTAGCTTGCCGTACGCCTGAGCCAGACAGTCGTTGTTCCAGATCGTCTTGCGTGGTGTCTTTATGGGGAAGCCGCAGAGCAGGATCTTGCCCCGCGGAAAGCGCAGCAGCAGCGGGCGGAAGAACGTCTCGAGCGTCTCAATTCGCTGAAAAGCATCCAGGAAGACTGTGAACCGGAACGCCGTGAAGATGGGCTTGGGGTTCTCGTCATCATCGTCACTTGAGTCTTCAGTATCACGCTTGTACTTGGCTGACGACAGTCGCTGTTTCTTCTTCTTGGTAGGTGGTAACTCAGCTGAGCTGCTCGCAGTGCTCGCCACGGTCTCATGCGACAGGATCACATACGAGATTTGAGTATCAGCGTCGAGCTCGAACGACTGCCACCTGGTATCAACTGGAAACTCGAGTGTCTCGTTCGCATTGTCCTCCTTCGCTGTTGGCAGCTGCAGCTTGGTGATCCCAATAGTAGTGGTGTCCGTGTAACTGGGCTCCTCAGGTTGAACGTCGTCTTGGTTCACTCCGCCACCGTAAAAGAGTCGTGACGTGAGACTCGGGGGCAGACGCTTCTTGCGCTGCTGCAAATTCTCGAGCTCCTGCAGCGCGCGCTTGCTGCGGTCGTGCGCCCACGTCGGCAGCGTCACCAGCGGCCGCTTCTTCCTTTGCTGACCAGTCATTGTCATTCCCGCGCTCGCGTCATTTAGTGACTGGAACACAAGCTGCTGGGCGTGATACTCGTCGAAGTAGTCTCGTATCGGCGAAGTGGCCTCTTTGGTAATTTGGTTACTGTCGCCACTCGCCTGCTGCTGCTGTTTGATGATACTTTTGTGCTTCTTCAGCGGCTTTGCGATCGTCAGCGGCTTCTTCGCTCCGCTGGTGCTACCCAACTGCTGCTGTTGCTGACTGCGCCTGTTCTCGTTCCTTGTCTCGGTCGAGCCGACACGCTGGCTGCTATTGATACGCGCACTGAAGAACGCGACAAAGTCGCCCTGCGAGAAGTACGCGCGCGACTTGCCCCTGCTGATGCGCTCGATGCAGCTCTCGGCGTCACGCTCGTCCCAGAGTAGCGCCGCACTGCCGATGCGCAATTCAACGACTGCGGCCATGAACTCCTCAGCACCCACGAGCCCTTCGTGGTGCCGGTCGAAGTGTCGGAAGGATGCCGCGAGGTCGATGCCGCGCACGCTCGCCTCTCGAAGCACGTCCACGAGCCCATCCAGGATCACGCGCTCAGCTGCGGTACTGCCGTTGGGACCGGCGGACACTGTGAGCTGTGGTTGGCGCTGTGCGTGCACGTTGTCCTTGCGTCCAGGCTTCCGCATCAGGATGAACGAGCAGAATTGATGTGCCGTGCCTCTTCAGGATTGACAAAATGGTATCAAAAGTGTCAAAAGTATCATAAAGGTGGGATATAGCTCTCATAGAGGTGATATTTCAAAAAGGGGTATGTTTCATTAAAGAGGTTTTATTCTCAGTACCTCTATAATAAACCAGGATCTTGCTAGAAACGGAATTTCACCTGATTGGTCATAAATACAATTGTCATATTGCTAAGTGGCCAAAAAAGATCCTTCAAAAGCAAAATTCAACCAATTGAAGACTCTCCCAGTACCAAAACTTTCATTAAAACCGAAATTACGCAATCCGTTAGCCAGCTTTCGTGATCAAAATGATGGTGACTAATCTGGCTAACGAGTTCCGTAAGCGGCTTGTAATAAAATAAGAACAGTATGAGGACGACAGAAAGCAAACCCCCCAGTCAATCACAAACCAGTATTTGCGGAATTTTCCTTCCACTTCAACATGGCGAGTGTCGAAATTGCTCGCGGGTTCACGAGTACCAAACACACCAAAAGCGAGCGGCTCCAAGTGAAAATGCGCGCGCATTCGCTTGCCTCTGACGCGTGGAAAATGCGCACAACGCCACGTTGCACCTTTATTATCATATGACTCGTCGGAGCATGAGGGATCTCCGAATGAAAGCAATCAGTCTATAGCCGTGACAGTCCGACCTGAGGCAAATGAGCCTGCTCCCACACCTGTCATTTCACAATTCGACAGCAACAGCATACTACAACGCAAGCTAACAACAGCTAATCGATCAACACAACACAATGGGCAACTTCGCATCGAGTGCATTCCGAACCCCATCGACCGCCGCCACGCTCCCGAGCGACGCCGTGGTCATCGACTGTGCATGGCTCGAAGCCACGCACACGCACTTCAAGAACGCCAACACGTTCCAGGCCGTGCGCACCAACGAAAAGAAGTCTACGAGCTTGACCTCGTTCCTGACCAAATCCTGCAAGCGTGCGGCCACAAACCCGCTTTGGGTGCGCGATGCGCTCCGCTGCTGCAGCCAGACGCTGCGCGCTCTGATCTCGAGCCCCGCACCATTCCCAGCTCCGACTCCGGCTCCAGTCAATGATCAAGAGCTCTTCACTGCCGTTCAGGAGGTCGAACACTTCTTCGACGATTTCAATCAAGTGTTTGAGTGCAACGCGACTCTCAAGAAGAGTTCACCTGTGTCAACGTCCATCCTCTCGTCCGACGCAGTCGTCAAAACCGTCGATGCCGCCTCGTGCAACTCGATGCTCGCCAAGATGAGGTCGTTCCACAACGACGAAGACGAAGATGAAGACGACTACGCGGACTTTGAAGACTGCGCATCGTACACGACAGACGCCACTGACTCGCTCAGCGAGTCCGAGTGCGAGGGCAAGTGCTTCAGCTTCTGCGGTGGCCTTGAGTGCGAGCCTCAGTACGACAGTGACAACAACGACTCATCCCAGAACGCCGATATCCACAACCCGCTGTACTCTGACGACGAAGACGAAGAAGATGAAGATGAAGACTGCCTCGCGAAGGCCGAGCGGCTGCTGCGCATGGCGTCGAGCTGCTCGGACATCTCGATCATGCTCGACGACTACCTCTGCACGTGCGGCGAGTGCCCGCAGTACAAGATCATCGCGTACGAGGTGCAGCGCTACGGCACGTACGCCGACGAGGCCGAAATGCGCAGCCTCACACGCATCCTGCAGGCCTTCTCGACGTACAACGAAGTGATCGGCTACGACTGCGACATGATCCCTACGGCCGAGGAGTGTCTTCAGGTCTGGACCGGCGACGAGCTCCAGGCGTTCAAGTCCTTCGTGACGCTCTACGACGAGGTGCCGCACCTGTGCGCCTGCTGAACGACAGAGTCCAGCCATCCAGCTATTCGGTATCAAGCTCAAGGTCCCAAGTACCAAGCACCCAGTGTGGCTCACCACGCGCTCTTCCCTCATCACGGAAGGGCGCATGTGCGTGTGAGCCTATGGCACGTGCAGTTGAGTCTCATTACGCTCAACTTTGCATTGCCAGAGGACGACTCGAGTCCGCTTTGTGGGGATTCTCAGAACTTGGTGCGAGCCGCGAAGACTGCGAGGCCCTCATTACGGCCTCGCGGTTGGCGAGCACCTCGCGTCAGAGGTCCCTTGCGATTCGGACTTGGCTTCTCCTCCTGGTGTCTGCGGCTCTGATCGCGCGCACAGCGGAGCTTTTCTTGACCGTTTTGGAAAGGTTTTACGTGTGACAGGAATCGCTACGAAAAAGTGTCAAAGTCGTCACTCGCAAGCCAGTACAATAGAAAAAAGCGGTTTTAACCCGTTTTATAGTTTAGGGTTATATGTTGTACATAATTTTGAATAGACAGTGAACATATGGGTTTTATGGCTTACATAAGAAAACGTAAGTCATACTGAGTTGAAGTAAATTGATGAATTTATTTATGATTCAGGACGTCTTTTTGAAATATTTTTTTGAAACATCTTTATTCTCGTGTAAGCCACACGTTTCCTATTTAAACGGCTTACGACCTATAAACGAGGGAAAACGACAAACGGGGGTAAAAGGGGCTAGAAAATGGGGCATGGAGCGAAACTAGAAGCAGAGTGCCATCCCATAACGGATGACATGGTGCTCCTCGCGGTGTCGGCGATTAGTCGATCGCCGACACTAACAAGGGAGCGTGTAGCGAAGGCGTTGGGTTGCTCTCTCGATGCTCTGCGCAAGCGCATTCTGGCGTTCACACGCGCCAGGCATCACCGGCAACAAATCGAGCTCCGGCGACATCTGCGCCAGGACAAGTTCCTGCAGTAGAGCATGGACGCACAGGGCTTCGTCCACATCGCGCTCTTCCTTGCGTTCAATAAGTGAGTGGCGGATGTGTCGTGCTTCATCCAAGCCTCTTCGTGCGCCAATCGATTGCTTGCTTGGTTGACACTAACACTCCCCCAAAACAAGAGCAAGAGCAAACATGAGCTCGCTCGTGACCGTCGCGACGTGCACCCTCAACTAATCTTTGCCAAGCTGTTGAAGTTATGAGCGTCTCCATAGTGAGTCTCGTGACGTGAACCAGAGTTTGAGCTCCACCACAAAATAGGATGCATTAACAGGCAAGATGACGAGGTTTGCTCGCTACGGTAAGATGTACAAAACGTAGGCGAGATCACGAAGTATGGTTACGACTTGAAGCGTTGTCCTCGTGCTCGAAGGAAAACGAAGGAAACCAGACGCAACCAGACGCCAACTAATTTGATGTCACCACCATTTCCTTCTTCATAACAACAGCATTGTCATTCTGATTATCTTAATATCCACAGAAGAGCTCTCTTCATTCTCGCTTCTACTTCTTCCTCCTCATCTTCTTCGTACTCTGGTGGCGAGTTGCTCCAATTAATTAACTTAAATCCACGCCGAGTCGGCCTGGGTGGCGCGCGCCGTCTCGACCTTCGCGCGGATCGCCAGGATGCTCAGCACCTGGCGGTAGCAGATGCTCTCGGCTAGGTACCGCGGCAGAATGCCCTTGAAGTCCGCGCGCACGACACACGTGAGCTTCGCGAATGCGCCTTGAGTCGGGTCGGCACTATGCGAGAACTCGTCGTCCTCGCCAAACGAAGGCTCGACGAGGAACCCGCCGGTCGCGTATGACATGCGTACCGTGCCTTTGAGCTCTGGCACATCTGGGCGCGGGATCGACTCCATCAACACCGCGAAGGTGTCGTAGCGACCGGTCTTCTCGACGAAGCTGTGCAGGTCGCACGAGTCGCGAGGTTTCACAAGCCAGGTTGGCCAGAGCGAGAGCTTCGGGTGCGAGCGGTACATGATCACGCGCGACTCGTCGAGCGGCTCGACTTTCTTGATGTTGGCGGCGTACTCGTCCCACTCCGAAATACTCTCGAGCGACCGCAGGTACTGGAACACTCTCCGAGGTGTGCACTTGATGATAACCGACGCCTTCATCTCCACGAACCGGTTCTTGTCCGAGCGGAAGCCACTTGAGGGGCAGACGAACTTGGAGAAATCCTTCTTGAACACGTCCACGTGGTTCTTGCACTTGTACGACGTCCACTCGTGACTGGACTGCAAGTCGCTCGCTTCAAAGAGACGCTGGAGACCCTTTTGCGAGAGCTTCGAGTAGTACAACTTCATTAGCTGGATGTCGCGATGGCTCGTGTAGCCAATCATCTCGTCCAATTCTTCGGAGGACACGGCGGCGCTTGTCCCGCGTGAGCGAGAGTTCTTGCGCTCGTTCTTCTCGTCGCCTTCCTTGACAATGTCGATCTCCACGTGAGGGAATGGCGATCGGCTCTTGGACGATTTCAGCTTGCGTTTCGGTTTCTTCTTCTTCAGACCTGGCGAGACAAGGATCCCGTTCGTTCTTCTTCGGAACTTACCGTCGCCAGCGACTTCTTTCGTAATGAAGTCGATATTGTCACGGATCCAGTGACGCAGTACGGGCAAGTACTCGTCTGGACTCCCGACGGTCGCAGCGCCCGTAAGGTTCACGATCGTCTCCTTCCCGTTGGGGCTCCAAACCTGGGAGATGCGAGGCGTGATGTGGCTGCGGGCGATCATACTCTCCCGGCGGTTGTCGTTCTGCGCCTGCTGGCAGATCTGCTCGTAGAACCGATTCAGCTTGGACCTATTGCGCGTCAGGAACGAGTTGAACGGCACCATGTAGTCCTCGCGCGCGCCGTACTCGACATTGTTCGCGAGCGACTGAAAAAGTTTGGCCACGAGCACGAACGTGCGCTGCAGGTTTTTTGAAGGGACCTCGTCATTCGGCGTGAGGTGCATCTTGTGCGGGATTACTAGCGCGGGGCAGATGAAGCGAAGGAACACGAGACCACCGAGGTGCATGAGGAACTCCTCTCTTGCCGCCGAGTTGCCCACCTGGAAGTCGTCGGCAAAGTCTTCACCAATCGAGCTCAATCGCGGCAGCGACGTGTTGCTCTTGCGCTCTTCACCTTGCTGATCCTCGCCGATCGCGCTGAGGCGTGGGATCGAGATGTTGCTCTTGCGGTCGCGGTCTAGCAGCCGCATCATCTCCATCTCGAGCACGCGGTAAATCTTGGCGACTTGGTACGGGAACAAGTGCGCCGACACGCAGATCTTGTCGAGGATCCTGTCTGCGAGCGCTTCGAGACGCTCCTGGTTGGCTTGCAGGTCATCATCTTCTCCGAGCTGCAGTGGGTTCACTTCGTAGGACTCGGTGGTGTGCCAGAGCTCGGCGAAGATGTCCAGCAGCGCATTCTGCAGGAACTCCATGCCGAGGTCGCATGTGTACTCGCGAATGATCTGTCACAGTAGAATACTAGACAGTTAGTTTCGTAGCCACATAATATGAGGGTCGTGTGTGTATGAAGCATGCGTACCGCCGTGGTGGACGAGTTTGCGCGGAAGAGCTCGTTCCAGTTGAGCGTGTCGACCATTTCCTGAAGCATGAGCAGGCCCACGAGCTTGCGCAGCTGGTCCTCGTACGTGTCAAACACGAAGAGCAGCGCGCGGATCACGTTCACGTCTACACCTGTCGGGTTCTGTACACATAACAGCAGTAGAGATCCACTCACGGTCAGCACAAACGCGGCACAGGGGCGTCAATATGTAGGCGGATCACATACCGAGGCGATGGCCGTAGCCAGTCGGAACTCCGAGTCGTGCACGAGCGCGAAAACGAGCGCGCTCTCGGCGTCGTCCTGCGCGAGTGACTCGATCGCGTTCTTCATAGTCGTGTCGATGGCCTCGGCGACCGCACTGGCGACCGAGTTTCTCCGCTTCTGGTGGTGTTGGCGATGCAGCCGCACGGTCGCGCGAGTTGTATTTGTGGAGATGGTGGCAGTGGCGGTGGGCGTGTGGCTACTGCTCATTTCAGTGGCGCCGCTGGTCGAGTCGTGGCGCGCGTGCCTGCCGTCCTCGTCGTGCGTGACGAGCGCGCGCGCCGCTCGGAAGACCCGCATCACGTGCTGACTTGAATACCCCGTAGCTGCCGTTGTTGGGACCTCCAGGAGGCGAGCGCGGTGTCAATCGGTAGTTGAGATCACGGTGCGTCGAGTGATATACGTGGTTACGCCTATGCTGGTCTCTGTGTGGGGGGTGGTGGCGGAGGAATGGAGGCGCGCGTCGTCGCGATCGGCGTCTGCTGCTTCTTCCGTCGAGGGTTCGTTCGTTCTTTGGGACTGAATAGAGAGTGAGTGCGGACGCAATCTGAGGTGTTTGCTGATTCCAATTGTATCAGATCTGAGGCTTGCTGTCAAGTATTTCTTAATTCAGTACACTTACAAACCTCCTTGACAGATTCTATCAGGAAATGTATGTCGCACGTACAATTCGACAACAGATGCACTGATATAAGTTATGAGGGTAGGTGTACCAATATTTTGCATACCCTCCACATTCTTCCATCAACTGTGTTGCGTGCCGCCTCTACATGACAAGTTTATGGCCACCCCAAATTTATGGGATGACCACTCGCTATTGTCGAAGATGCTGACGCTCGAAAGAAATTCGCAGTTGGAAGGAAGGACCAGCAACGTGTGGCTCCTCTAGCCTGTGGTCCACAAATGTAGATTGCTCGAACACTATGGAGTGGCCTGGGCGAGGTCTGCCCTGTGCACGTCCGTCCGTCCGCTCAACCCACGAAAGCAGGTCCCAGTCCGTCCAAAGACCTCTCGACATGCCTTTGTGACCCTCACATTCTCTATACCAGGTACTCGACAGCCCCGCTTGCGTGCCCTTTCTTTTCAGACCCAGTACCAGGATTTCGAGTATACACGAGCCCCAGCGCGACAGACTGATCGAGTGCGAGCCATTTGCTAACGTTAGCTCATTCAGCACCTGGTAGTAACAACACATGAGCCATTTGATCGCATTACGATACACGCTCGCTCTACAGACAGACACAAGGAGGAAGTGAGCGAGAGCAAGCTCCATCGAGATGGTGGAAACTGACGCAACGCGAACAACTTGCAGCAAGAATGTCTGAATTCAAGATTGTATTCAGATAACACCCTTTATAACAGCATATTTTATATACAGAGGTTAAGAGCGAACATTTTTTGTGACAATCACATACTAACAAGCAATATATTGAAGTTATTGTTTATCGACAGGGTACATTCAAAGACTAAAGATCAAGAGCAAGAGTTCAGACACGTTTCCCACTGAATGTAATACATTCAGACTGTATGCCGATCCCTAGACCAGGCTGCTCCATGGTCTTCGTTCTCTGTCTAACGCCATGTTTCCCTGGCATAACTGCAGTCAGAAAGGTTTGGATCTGGCAAGAGTGTCGACCAAAGAAATTTCCAATAGTGAGGAATCGGAGCAAGCAAGCGCGAGCCCCCGACGACGCAATGTCCCACAAATGATCGAACGTGCCTGTATGACTTCGAATTACGCAGGGCGCGCTCTCGGCAGTTTAGCCTATCACCAGTTCTCTAAAGCAAAGCCGAGAGCTCAGCTTGCTGAGAGAAGAGATCGGCCATTCCACACTGTGTAATAGATGCTCTTATGTTTCACACTCACATTCGGTGCAGTGTCGAAATTTGGCTGAATTCCAGTAGTTGGCAACGACTACATGGTCATCAACGAGATGGCTACATCACCTCCTCTGGGTCCAGATGGTGACAGCAGTCTCGTAGCAGAGTCTAGGAATACAGATAACTCGCCTGCGAGAGCGAACCTTGAGCTAACACTACGTATTATAGAGTAACCGGTGTCCATTTGGGTCTTCAATTTCCAATACAAAGGAGAGTATACCCTAGAGTGTATAGTAAGCTAAAGTCTTACGAGCATAGCCTGTGACTGAGGTGCTGGTGGAATTGACCTGCAAGGTCCATTTGTACCACCAGCGAGTGAGAAATTACGTAGGGCAAATCTCTTGATCGCGATTCACCAC